>LPNX010760385.1:0-68307 GCA_001517045.1 Pseudotsuga menziesii | reverse complement strand
CCACTTATTAACTTCTTCAAATTTTTAAGGTGACACAGTTCATTAAATGCAAAATTTTACACATTAAATGACATCACAATATTTTAAAAAAAATATCATTGGGAAGCCAACATAATATTCTACAATTTGTTTTTTTACTACAAGTCGAAATTCACATGGTATATATGTGTTTCGAGGGCTTCTATTTAGCACATGAGTAAAAATTTAGGTTTTCATCGCCAAATTTGGCCAAAAAGTGTTACCCACCTTCATGGAATCACCCTCGCATGTTTATTGTTTGTTTCTTCATCCATATTCTCTGAAGTCAAAGGTAGCGTCTTCTTGAATTGCTGAGTTTGTGAGCATGTTTGAACATGCATAAGTCAGTTAACTTCGATAGAAGTGTCTACACAGCTTAAGCTCCGAATATGCTTTGATACCAATGATCCAGGTGCCAAGGCACACGTCGAAGGACAATAGTTCGATTGAATGAATCGAGCATTGTTATGGCGGAAGCATATTAAGGTAAGAAAATCAAGAAATACACTACACAAATAGAAACTAAACACACTGACAAAAGACAGCAAGAAGCGTAGGACTTTAAGGTTAAAGGTAGCACCTTACCAATTCATTGATAATGTGCTTTTCTGAAGGAATTATGATGGTGTTTTCCTCATGTTTAGAAAAGACAGAAATTGACAATCATCCTATTTAAATTGCATGTCGGGCCTATGGGAGGACATTTTTTCAGGAGAAACAACTCCACATAAGGTTTTGAGAGGTGGCTACTACTGGCCTAAATTGTTTAAAGATGCATATAACTTCGTCTGAAATGTGAAGCTTTCCAGAGATGTGCTGGTAAGGTAAAGAATCCAGCCTTTCCACTCCGGCCTATTACTATCCAGTTCCATTTCAGAAATGGGGATTGGATTTTTTTGGCCCTAGTACTCCTCCCTCTTCTTTGCAACCTAAGTATATCTTAACTACAATAGACTAATTTACTAGGTGGGTAGAAGCAATTCCCCTCATAGTTGCTAATACAAAATCAATTGTATCTTTTTTAGAGAGTAATATTGTCACCAGGATTGGAGTCCCCAAGTCTCTGGTGTTTGATAACGCAATTTATTTCAATTCCATTGATCTTACTCAATATGACCTTGAAAATGGGATCAAAGTGAAGTATTATGCAAACTATTACCCACAAGGGAATGGATTAGCATAATCTTACAATAAAAATTTGATCAACATCTTAAAGAAAACTGTGGCTACACATCACAAGGATTGGCACACCAATCTCTTCAATTCCCTCTGGGAAGATTGTATAACTCCTAAAGTTTCCATTGGTAACTCTCCTTACTGCCTTGTTTATGGCAAGGAATCTGTCCCACCATCAAATCTCCTCCTTCCATCATTGCAATTAGCTCAATATTTCTCATAGGATGATGGATCCTATCCTTTTCAGAATCAAATTAACACATTGATTAAATTAGAAGAGGAGAGAGAGAAATCTAGACATAAATTGTATCAACATCAACAATTGGTCAAGAGGTGGTTTGATGAGAAGTCCTTGACCGATTGATATTTTCAGGTTGGGGATCTGGTACTAAAATGGAACAAACCCCACAAAAACAAGAATGATTATATTAAGTTTCAACGTTTGTGGTTAGGGCCATTCACTATTATAGAAAATCTTGGCTTCGGTACTGTCCGATTGTAGAAATTGGAGGGTTTCCCTGAGACCTATCTAGTGACCATCCAACTCCTCAAAAATTAATTTGTTTGAGGTAAGATTTTGCTTATTTATACATAGGTGTGTTTCCTTTGATTAGATTTTTTTGGTTTATTTTATTTTGATTGTGCTTTTATTTTTCTTTTCTTTTTTCACAAAACATGGTATTGACATAGCAATTGGTTACAGTTGGTAATTAGTTCATCTTCAATATTTCTAACTAAGAAATTTCAAGTTGGATATGTCAGAAAACCTTTACTCGGTTTATATCTGAAATAGTGCTTTCATGGGAATACAATCAAAGATCTATGCCAACTCTTTAAAATTGAGTCTCTCCCTCCTAGAATCACTATATTTACTAACCCTCACAATGATGATTGAACCTTTAGGAGTAGTCTGGTATTCCTGTCAGATTCCTCATTGGTGATTGGCAGTAAATATTTACAACCTACTCAAACTTTTTTCTTTTCTCATCTCACCTTGATCACCTTGAAACTGAATAAAACCACCTAAATAATTGTAAATTGCAAGATAGGGGGTCTTATTATAAGCCATCCTGTCATGTTCATAGAGATGTTCAGTGAATGACATTATCACTAAATGGTTACCAAGCCAGGGTAATGGCTTGCAATTTACATTGTAAGTAATGTTTTTTGTTTTGTTTGAACTGCAACTGGTTGTCTTCAAGGATAGGGGGTATTATTACAAGCCAACATGACCATGTTCATGGGTCCTACTTTGGAATGGAATTACTGACTGGTGGTTACCAAGCCGAGGTAATTGCTTTTAGTGTAAAAACTAAAAGACAGAGTCTCCTGATAGAGCTAGCTTGTTCAGTTTCTAGGTAGGATTTGTAAATGGCATTGCACCTTACCAGGGCAATGGTCTTGTTTCAACCAAGTTGTGGTTTCTTATTGTTTCTTAGAGAGAGAGAGAGAGAGAGAGAGAGATAGAGAGAGAGAGAGAGATTATATATATATATATGTATGTATGTATGTATTTTTGTGTATATGTTAGGAATAAAATAATTAATCAACAATCTGCATTCAAGGTGGTTACTGCTTTGATTGTCTTGAAATAGGTCAAGGTTTTGCCAGAGGTTTATCACAAACTACCCTCATCTGCTTACATCTTTCTTATAGGATACCTTATTACTTTTGAACCTCTTTCATATGTTGATTATCATTATCAGTGATTTTTGGCTGGGAAGATGACAATTATATAAAATTTCATTTGCTAGATCCAGTTGTACTCTTATGAACCCACTGTTGATTATATACTCAAATGTTTTTCTAACTGACATATCTGGTTTGAAATTCTTAACATGATTTGTATAGAGATAACTGCTTCGCACAACGAGTCGTCATTTGTTGTTGGAAACAACAACTCCTATTTCAGCTGCTAAAATGAGAGCCTCATTTGTTCGTCACTAAGGTAACCCCCAAGGTTATGATTTTTTCTTATTGGGTTTTATTCATGCTTACTGCAAGTATTATGTTTTGTTTTTAAATAAATTGCATCAAAGCCTTGTTTTTTTGGTTTTATGGATTGCAGAAGCAACCTTTTTTCTTAGATATTTTTACTTTTCCGCAACCTACATTCTGCAATCCGCAATGTGGATTGTGGAAGCCCTTTTTTTGTAGGTTTTGAAAATGGTTTTCTTGCAACCCACAAATGCGAATTGCAGATATTGTAAATTTATTTTATTTTGTTGTTTTTTCCTTTTCGCAACCCGCAACCTGCAAATGTGGATTGTGGATGTCGAAAAATCTTTTTGATAATGAAGTCTAAATTCTTCGGTTCCGCATTTTCGCAACCCACAATGCGGATTGCGGAAATCAGAAACTCAATAAATAATAAAACTACAAAATTATGTTCCTGCAATTCCGCAACCCGCAAGGCGGATTATGGGTTGTGAAAGTAAAGAAATCCATTTTTGATCGCAAATATCATCCTGCAATTCCAAAACCCGCAATGTAGATTGGATAAATAAAAAATTGAAGAAACTGGTTAAAGTTTATCTCCACAATTATGTTTCCCGCTCAAATATTAACCATTGATTTTTTTGAAATCTACGACATATATCTATTTCGTCATTGGACATGGCTAATTTAAATCTTTCAAATTTTATGATTTTTTCACTATTTCAATCTGCGATTTTTACCTACACACAGATTTTACTGTGATTTTATCATCGAGCCCATGAATCCTCTTGATTTCAAGCTATCTATGGGTAAGTTTCTCGAATTTCTCAATTCTCAGCTGTTCAATTTCATTATTGTTATCTTGGGTAAATTTTGATTATTCTGCTACAAATTTTTATTAGAATCTACCTCCGAGTCTGCAACTATGTCAAGAAATACAAGGTCTAAAATCGCTCCGTACGAGTAGAAGAATAAGGACACTAATGCTAGATTTTCTCTGACACTAGCGGACAGGTGCCAGAAACCTATTACCTGGATTGGTCCCAAATCTATTCCATTTTTTATAATGACAAATTTTCCACCATTTCTCATGACCAATCAGCTTACAGTAACATAAGAAAGTCCAAGCTCCACTTTATAGTCGGCATACCTCCATTTATGCCCTACAAAGACTCGATTAAGTGGGAACTTGATCACACAAACCACAAAGAACACTCCTTTGATGATCACATGAAGACCCAACTAGCCGCTTTTCATCGAGAGGTCTTTGCAAGAGCATACTCCCTCAACCCACCACAACAATTGCTGAATAAGCAATTTCTTGAAACTTCCATGACCCAGTATAATTTTGAAGAGATGATGAAATAATGGATGGATAACCCTATAGAGTTTATTCCAAATATTTATAAATCCTATCCCATCTCTTGGTTTATGAGCCATTTTCTCTATTGGCAGCAATGCTCTGCAGATTGTATGGGTTTCCCAACTATACTGTGTTTAAAGTGGAATGGGCACCTCTCACCCATCATGTCCTAAATACAGGGGAATCCTTCAACTGGGCATAGATTCTCTCAGTCGTCTTGAAGGAGGCCATCGAGAAATATCAGAAAAATACAACATCTAGGAAGCCTTCTTTTTATCTGTCGGCTTATGTCACAGACATATTCTTTGTAACAACTCGTTTCCCGACTATGGGATGGAATTGGACAAGGAATTCACCCCCTGTCCGTATCTACTATTCATCTCTATGGGAGGACAATTTTGTTCCCCACATCTATGACATTTGCAACCATTTCATTGGGTCAATTTACCAGAAAATATTCAAAGGGGATGCCCCTACTTTCTCTAGTAGAGTGAAGGCACTGATATCCACAATGGGAGATTTGTATGTGGGTGAATATTTCTCCTACATCAGAATTTGGGGCAACAACATTGTTCATTTGTCACCCAGGATAGTTCCAGATAGGATGGTGCTCCAGGAAATTTATTTTCAAACTATCGTTGACGGAATATTGATCCCAAAGCTTACAACAACCAAGAGAGAGGGTTGGCCTAAGTTTCCCCTCAATTTGGGATTCTTGACTTTGGAGAATTCTACACATGCTGCCATTCTCAGTAAGGCCATCACTACAATGAACTTAGGGAAGCCCCCCAAAAGAATGCATGATCCTAAGTCGTTCTTGGCCAATCATTTTGTTCAGGAACACATAAAAACCACTTATGTGCATCAGAAAGACCCCAATGACTCAATCTATCAAGTGGAAAATGATTTTTCAGAAGTGGTAGGAAGAATTCCTTCCCCTCAGGAGAAAAAATTCATTTTCCAGTATCAGAAGGATCTCAAGACAATAGTGTTACACTATAGGAGGCTCCAATTGATAATGGAATAAAATGCCCAAAAGCAAACAACTGAAAGAGAAGAAAAGGAGTCATTGACTAGCACTTCTTCTACTCCTACTGATCACTCAAAATATAAGGGGAAGTCTGTCGTTTAATATCCCACAAGATCCCAACCTTCATCTACACTTCAGGCCTTGCTCAGGTCAGTAGAGATAAAAAAAATTTAGAAAAAATGAGCTCAGAAGTGGAAGCACAGGAAACTGTTCCTTTTCTACAGCTAAAGAGACAAAAGGTTGAATAATCGCTTCCATAGGTCTAGGTATAAGAAACAACCCTAGAACCTCCACCAAAGAGGCAGAGGGTAGAAAAAATAATTTTGCAAGTTGATACAATTCTACAAGTTGATCTAATACAACAAGTTGATCCACCACTGTCTACAAATATTGAGGTGCAGGATATTGAAAGTGACCTTGAGGAGGAGATATATGCCTTCACTTATGTATGTCGTGTCACAGTTCCTACCATCTTTCCACCCATTATTTCAACAACCCAGCTAGCTGGAAATATTTTTAAAGCTATAATTCCTCAACATACTTTTTTTTTCTGAAATTAATCTCTCCCAAATTCTGTCTGCCACTAATGGTACACCTGCAGTATCATTAACTATTCCTATGTCTACTCCTTTTTCTAGCTTACCCATTTTTTCAGCAACATTTGAGTTTCCTGCCACTTCCACATCTTCACAAACCTATTCATCAGTGTCACAACTTTCCAGCTCTTATATCCCTACCACTTCCCCCTAACCTATCACATATGTTCCTACTTCCACCTTTTCACCCCTTACCTCTTATTCTTCCACACCTTCCACTACTATTCCCTTAGTCAGTATGTCGATCCCTACCCCTGACACTTCCCATCCTGCCCCTATAGTTACAATCTCTGAAGGAACCATCTCGAATGGTAGAGGAGGTGGCTGACTTTGGTGATGATGCAGTTTTCTCATTAGGTGAGTACTTATGGATAAGTAAGGAAAAGGATGTAGTTTAAAAGGGATCTAAATGATCCAGAGAGGGGACCTTTAAGCAAGGTTCAATGCCAAACCATATTTTATGGAATAGGGCTTCCAATGATGTTAAGCAAGAGGATTTAGAGATTGCAGCTGCCATGTGAGCCTTTGAAGGAGAAAATTATGATTCAGTTTCCTTGCTCAACAAGGAAGTTAAGGAAAAAGAACAGGAGCTGCAAAGTTCTAAGAAGGATCAAGCTCAAGAAAATGTACATAATCAACAGGAATTCCAGGACTTAAAGAATGAATATGAAGAAAAGATGAAGCAACTCCAAGACCAGAATGATATTCTCAAGTAACAAATTGAAGAAGCACAAGGGTTAAATGATAAACATACTCAATGGATTGCCACCCTTGAAGAGCAACTTCAAGATTTTCAATTTATATATGTTACTTCTTCATTCTCTAAATTCATAGAGGAAGAATTCAAACAGTTGGATTACAGAATTCATGATGATCTTTATCAATGAATGGTTAGTCTCTTTGAAGGACTTAATGAGATGCAAGAGACACACAACGCATTCGAATGCCATTTTGACCTCCTCTATGATCATATTTGAAGGAGGAATGAAGCAACAAGAGCTTATGATACTCTGGTGGATTGGAAAAAGTACATCAAGGATAAACCTGATGATTTATTAGTCTTGGACAAGGGTAAGCCAGAAAAGTGGGAAAGTGTCTGTGAACTGGTAGATTCCATCATTCGAGATGGACTTGTGTCCTGTAAAAATAGACGATTTGCTTCAGAAAATTTTCTAGGTATTCTGGACTTGCCACTACTATATACGATAGAGGATGATTTGCCTCCCAAGCTCAAATTAGAATAGATCAAGAGTGATTTTTCAAAGGTTGAGGAGCATATTCTGCAAATCAGTCAGCTTCATGTAGCCGAAATAAAGGATTGGATTGAGTCACCTCTCACATCGTAGATGAGGATTGACCTCTTCCTTCAAGAATGGGGAAATATTAAGAAAAGAGAGAGCGAGTCCTTTATTTTCAAGGCTCAACTGCACCTAGAACATGCCCAGTATCATGACATACAATATTTGTTGAATGTATTTTCCAAGTGGCAGGCTGCCCTTGGAAAATATTAAAATTGATATCTTGTAACCCCATATTTTGGGAATATTTTCTTTCTTTGTAAAATATTGTAATAATTTTTTAAAGGGAAGGGTGTCTCCAAAGAAAAGGGGCTCGCGGGAGTAATTATATAGGAAAATAAGAGAAAGAACCACCAAGGACATACCAGGGATGCTATGTAATTTTGCAAGATTATAATTTCTTACAGTTTTAATAAAATCTACATTGTTTCTTATGTCATGTTTTGGTTATGCATTAAATTTTCTTGGTGGATTCTGATTATTATTTTATCTTCCTAACAAATTGATCATATGTTGCTTATTTATCAAACATGCTAACAACTGTATTGATTTTTCATTAAAATGTTAATGTGTTGTCTATGCATTAAATATATGTCTTAATTTAATCCATATGTCATTGATTGCAACCATTTAACAATCACTTATGCCCATATTGGTTTTTGAATTGGTATTATTCTAGTAAAATAGTTATAAATATTTAATACTTTGGATAAAGAAGTACAATTGTCATTGTTTCAGTTTTATTCAAAGTTGGAAAAGAACGTGCTTGTTTTATATTTCTATATGTTGAGTTAATATTTCCTTGTCACTAATTACAGATCTAATTGTTCTACTTAAAATTATTCACAATTACTGTCTTAGTTTCTTAGATAGATTGAGTCTTTAGTTACTCCAAAACTTTCCTAGATATTCCCTATAGGAAGAGAAGATCCATTTGGATCTAAAAAACCTTGTGTTGGTGGAGGCCTTGTATCCATAGGAGTTAGTTACATAAAAAAAATAGAGGATAGGATCATCTCTGTGTGGGATCGATTTGAAGCCTTTCTGGTTTGACTATCTCCACCTGTTGATTTCCTTGTAGTTTATCCAGCAACCTACAAGCTTGGGCCATCAACATGGCCTTATGTTTTGCATCGCATGCACTAGAATTACTCATGGATTTTTTTTCCTTCCTTGATGTCTTTTATTGCAATGTTATATTAGCTAATTGTGACTAAATTTGCATCATTCATGCACTAGTTTCTCCAACTAGCGAAGCTTCCAACTTCATAGCAAGCCCGAGAGCTTCGATATGAGACACGATATTCAACAAGATTAGGGGAACAAAGATATGCGGTAACAACGCAACAATGAACCATTATTTGTGTTGGATGTCAAAAATTTGGAAACTTACCTTGTACATCAAGGTTTTGAACCTTTGGTTGAAATATTATATAGGCTCATTTGACATTTACTTAATCTCCTTTAACTCCCTAATGTAGTGCAACTCAGACTTGTTAGTTTTTCATCATTCAAGCTAGCATTATGTTAGGATCTTTAACTTAGAGAACAACAAGTACAACAATCAAACACAAGAGACAATGAACACAGTGTTTTTCCTCAAGGAAACCATAAATGGAGAAAACCCCGCAACTTCCTCAGAGATAGAATCAGCACAAAAGGTAAAACCCCAAACCAATAAGATGATCTCCCGACAGCAGTAACCTATTTCTTCCTTTCCCTAGTGTCTTTCTCTTCCTCAGCTATGCACTACAACTGAGTGTGGATGAGTGTGTGCTAAATAGAGAAGTCACCTCTCTATTTATACTAATTCTCGACATGACTAAAACCCTACTAGGGCCGACTTCACTAGGTGAGTCTAATAGCCCTAGTGCCCTGGAACTGTGGGGAATTTAACCCTTAGACAATAGGAGGGTTGCCCATAATGACTTGACATGACTTGTTTACATTATAGATCCTCCCGATTAGAACATCGGGGGCATGACATGACACAAGAAAATCCCGGAATAAACATCGGGTTACAATAGATAAGAAATACAAGTGAATACATTCCGAAGTTACAATTACATCAACACTCCCTCTTAACTAGGAAGGTATTCTCTCGACACAATTTTCATCACTGGTATTCTTCGCTATATCTTCTCATCATTTGCATCTTCAAGTCATCTTTATCTTCAAGTCATCTTCATCTTCATGTCATCTTCATTTTTGGATTTGGATCATCACTCGATCTGGATCATCATCACTGGATTTGGATCATCACTCGATCTAGATCATCACTGGATATCATCACTGGATTTGGACCATCACTCGACCTGGATCATCTCTGGAAATCATCACTGGATTTGGATCATCACTCGATATGGATCATCACTATTGGATCTAGATCATCACTCAATCTGGATCATCTCAGAGACATCATAACTGGATCTGAATCATAGCTCGATTTGGATCATCTCGGGTCATCATCATATGTGCTATCTCATGATTCTTCTCGTCACAGGAAGTTCTACAGAGCCAGCCTTCTTTCATGCTAGTTGTAGGCCTAGCCATCATGTAGGTCTTCTTCAGCGCTTATATTTGACCTACTCGTCAGAATGGCCCACCTAGCACTTACATCTAACCTACTCGTCAGAAAGGCACACCCATCACTTACATCTGACCTACTCGTCAGAAAGGCACGCTCAACACTCACATCTGATCATATAGGATCAATCCTATAATCACATCAGAAAGGCCCAGCACTCACATTCACCAACATGATAGGACACAACTACTATCATCTGTGAAAAGGCTCAGCACTTACATCTGACCTACTTGTTAGAAAGGTATGCACTCACATATAATCTCGTAGGAACCAAATCCTACACCCTCATTAGAATGGCCCCTAGTCCCAGACTGAGCTACCTGGTAACTGACTAGGTGCCTCCATTCTCTTGGAGAATGGAAATTGCCCTTACATCTGACCTACTCGTCAGAATGGCCTGCACTCACATCTGATCTCGTAGGAACCAAATCCTACACCCTCATCAGAATGGCCCCCAGTACCGGACTGAGCTACCTGGTAACTGACCAGGTGCCTCCACTCTTAGAGAGAGTGTCAATTTCCCTTACATCTGACCTACTCGTCAAAATGGCCAACACTCATATCTGACATGGGAGGAACCTAATCCTTGGACCATGATAGAATGGATCATCCCTTACATCTGACTTGCTCATCAGAATGGCTTCCATACTCGTCACTTCCCCTTGGAAGGGACCTCAATCTGGAGAACACCAAGATTCTCTCTGAAGTACTCAAACTTCACTCTGGCTAATGGCTTTGTCAACACATCAGCTATCTGATCATCCGTCGCAACATACTGGAGCTTCACTGCTCCCCTCTGCACCATATCCCTGATATAGTGATACTTGATCTTGATATGCTTCGACTTGTCATGGAACACTGGATTCTCTGACAACTTCACACAACTCTGGTTGTCACAATGTATACAAGTAGCATCCATCTAGAGATCAAATAAATCAGACAGTAGCTTCCTTAGCCATACTACCTCACAATTAGCTGAACAAGTTGTGACATACTCTGCTTTAGCTGTACTCAGTGCCACACAGGATTGCTTCCTGCTAAACCAAGAGATCACACCAGATCCCATACTGAAGCAACACCCTGAAGTGCTCTTCCTATCGATGGCACTACCTGGCCAATATGAATCAACATAACCCTCCAGGTTAATCTTCTTATTTGCATCTTACTTGAGCCCATAATCAATTGTACCCCTTAGGTACCTTAGAATATGCTTTGCAGCAATCAAGTGAACATTTCTCGGTTCTGTCAAGAACTAGCTCAAGGTGTTCACAGCAAAGAAAATGTCCAGTCTCGTGTTCGTCAGGTACATCATGGACCCAATCATCTGATGATACATCGTGGCATCAACTGACTCTGATGAAGCATTGCTCAATAGCTTCAGGTTTGATGCCATAGGTGTGGCCATAGTCTTGCAGTATATCATCCCAAACCTCTTCAGGATCTCTACTGCATACTTCCCTTGTCCAAGGAAGATTCCATCCACACTCTACCACACCTCCATACCTAGAAAATAATGCATCATACCCAAGTCCTTCATTTCAAACTCGGGAGAAAGCTTTCTCTTCATATCAGCAATCAACCCATCCATACCTATCACAAATAGATCATCTACATACAGTAGAAGCATCACTGGGTTTCCATCTTCAACCTTGTAGTAAAGGTTGGAATCTTCTTTACTCTTAGTAAAGCCCAAAATGGATAGAAAGCTATCAATTATGCCGTACCATGTCCTGGGTTCCTGTTTCAAACCCTACAGGGCTTTCTTCAATATGCACACATGAGACTCCCTGTCATGTGTCTCAAAACCGAGTGGCTGTTCTACATACACTTCCTCTTCCACTACACCATTCAAGAAGGCAGTCTTGACATCCATTTGGTGTATCTTCCATTTCATTACTGCAGCCAAAGCAAGTACTGATCTAATGGGAGTGTATCTAGCTATAGGTGCAAAGGTTTCTTCATAATATATTCCTTCTTTCTGAGAGAAACCCCAATCGAAAAATCTCGCCTTATATTTTTCAATGCTGCCGTCTGCAGCATGCTTGATCTTGTAGATCCATTTGGAAGTTACAACTAACTTCCCTTCTGGTCTTGGGACAACATCCCAAACATCATTCTTCATGATCGATTGGTACTCTTCGATCATAGCATCCTTCCATTATTTCCGTTCTATCGCTTCTTCATAATTGGAAGGTTCTTTATCAATGAAATCACATAGTAATGCTACATACCCAGTGCATGATCTGGTCCTCTTTCTTTCTCTGTGATTCTCTTCTGGAGCCCCATATCTTTCCGCACCTTGGATAACTTCTCATACCCAAGCAGGTTTCCTCTTGTGAGGATCTACACGTCTTTATGGTTCTTCAAATTCTTGATCTTCTTCTTGAGCTTCTTCATTCATGGTTGTATCATGAATTATGGGTGCTTCTGTTTCCTCAAATTCTTCAGTAGGTTTCTTTCTGGATTTGTTGTAAGCTATGTATTCATCAAATGTCACATCCCTACTGATGTCAATCTTCTTGAATCCTGGGAAGTATATTCTGTAAGCCTTCGAGCTTTTAGAGTATCCCACAAATATACCCTTCTTTCATGAAGGATCTAATTTAGTCCTCTTCTCTTTTGGAATGTGTAACGTCCCTGACCCTCCGACCGGCGAAGAGGATGCTACCAACCATCCAACATACGGGAAAATAGCCCCATGAACATGAAGATACATATAAAGCTGAAATAAAATGCCTAAAACATAAAACATGATAAGATGCATAAAACATACAAGGATGCATAGTTACCCAACATACAGCGGAAGCAAACATGTTCATCGTGATTCATGAAACAGTAAATGTAATTGTAGAAGAAAAATGGACAAGAACACTTATCTTATACAGAACGCGTTCGAAACCAGCTACGTCGCTGCAACGTTCCACCCAACCATAGGCCAGCGTGCTCATCAATCTCTGAGCAACGCTACCACCCCCAAGCTGGGCATGATTCCCCAAGGAATAAGGGTCAAAGCAGGCTTACACATAGCCAAGGTTACACAAAATAGCCAAGTCAACACAGTTGGGTTTATCATGCCGTCAAGGAGCTAGGAAAGGCTAAATGCTAAGCTGGTGGTCTCAATGGAGAGTTAAGGACACCTACACCAGAGCTAGCCTGACTTCTAAGACATCCACACACCCAACACCAGGAATCAGTCCCTTCTCTGCTTCACAGTCCCTTAGGTCCCGAATTCCCTTTCCAATGCTCTTCAAGGGTTGTGGAGAAGAAAGCCAACAATCTAACTCTGTCTGAGTGGCTCCCAAACACCAAGTTTCTCAAGCATACCTAGCCTCCAATCCCACTCTAAATAGTTTGAAGACCAACCACTACATACCCGTAGTGAAATAAGCAGTTCACAGCTCTGTGATGAAAATAAAGACAACAGGTTGACAACCCAAACGAAAAATGGTGAACACAGCTCGAGTCAAACAAGACGATTCAGAGTTGTTCTTGGCCCTAGCATTGGAAAAACAACTCAGCAGCAGCCCCAAAATATGTTTGCACACGTAGAAACCCAAAACCAAAGGAAGGACAATAGCCATGCTTTTACCACTATAGCAATGGGAGAAACACAAACTCACAGCAAATCTCAAATGGAGGTGAAGGTCCGATTCTCATCCTGGATAGGTGAAACACATACACAGAACCCCAAATCGGTATGGAGACACACACATACACACCGTCAAAACATGAAGGCTTATTCACAGGAATTCATGGGTGACATAACATGCTTCCTAATTCACTGCGTGAGTCCCAAAACAGCGGAGAACCCTCTATGTGAGGAGGACCATGCCCCTTTTCCCACCAGTGCATAAGGAAAGTGAACAAAACGAATCTCCATGGAGGAAGAACCCAAACTGCCCTCTGTGAGAGTGAGCAAGACAAAGGAATGACCATGAATCAGAAGCATGGAGTCGTGGGAGAGTGCAGAGAGTGGAATATTGCTTCATTGCCCCACCGGTGTGAAGAGGAAGAGTCCGCTGGTGGAGTGGGCATGTGGGCAAGGACTGATAGTCCTGCCACACCCACCATTACTCAGCAATAACTGTTCCTAGACAGTAGGAGTTTAAATGGGTGGTCGACACATGGAAATCTCCCAATGGCCCCCACGGTTTAGACAATCCCCCCCCTTTAACCTTAGGAATCATGCCCTTTTCATTAATGTTGCACCGTCGTAGCTGGCTGTAGGTTTATTTTAATTAATGTGCATATTTACATGATGCCAAAACTATAATGTGCCAGATATCACGTTATACCATTGACAACGATCGTTATTGCTGAAACATACACAACCAAATCGATGGTGGGGCTTTTGCCTTTAGCTCCACACCGCGATTAATTACAAAATATACATAATGTATCTTTTAATGCAAACGGGGTCAAAACCAGGGTATTACAGAATGTGTATGTACACTAGACAACCGAATATTCTAAGATGGCTGAATTCAGGTTTCTTTTCGGAGAAGACCTCTTCAGGAGTCTTGTTCTCAAGTACTCTGTGTGGAGTACGGTTCTGTACATACACCGTTGTTCTGGTAGCTTCCACCCAAAGATGCATAGGAAGATATTGATCATGAAGCATTTCTCTTGCAACTTCCATGATAGTTCTATCCTTCCTTTCTGCAATCCCATTCTGTTTTGGATTATAAGGAGTGGACAACTCCCTCTTAATACCCGAGTCTTTGCATAGATCTTTGAATTCATTTGAAGTGAATTCTCTGCCATTATCTGATCGAAAGGTCTTGATCTTCTTTTCAGTGTGATTCTCTATCAAGGCTTTGAATTCCTTGAACTTGCTGAATACTTCGTCTTTGTTCTTCATGAAGTAAACCCATGTCTTCCTAGAAAAGTCATCAATAAAAGAAACATAATATGCATACCCGCTTAGTGAGCTTGATGACATAGGACCACATAGATCAGAGTGGATGATTTCCAAGATTCCTTTTGCTTTGCTTTCACTGCTTGGAAATTTCTTCTTTTTATTCTTTCCTTTCGTACATCCTTTGTAGACCCCATCATGTTTTGCTTGGATTTCTGGAAGACCTTTAATAGATTTGCTTACAAGAGGTAGTGATCTGTAATGCACATGTGCAAGACTTCTATGCCAAAGTTCATTTGGCTCTACTGTGTCATGGACCAAGGCTTGTTCTAGATGGCCCTTCAATTTGTACAATCCTCCTTCTTATTCTCTAATTACCACCGCATCATAGATAGTATTTCCTTTTGGCCACATGATGACTTGACCATCTATGAATGCAACTTTCATTCCTTTTGTATCTAATGCAGATATAGAGAGGAGGTTCTTCTTGAGTCCTGGTACAAACAAGACTTCCTTCATTGTCATAGAATTTCCAGAGTCTAGCTTATAGGAGGATTCCCCACTACCTTTTATTGGATATTGGTAGTCATCTCCTAGCTTCACCTTGTGAGGTGATTCATGTTCTGATAGTCTCACAAAGGATTCCTTGAATCTTGTCATATGTTTGAAAGCCCAGCCTAGCTATCTATGAGCCAATCATTGCTTCCATGAGCAATGTTTCCTGTGAGAGCAGAAATCAAAACATATTCATCCTTGCTTGAAGAATCTTCACTTCATATCTGGTTCTTTTCTTGGATGGTTCATCATCCTCTACAGCATGAGCATGATGTCTTCTTTTGTTGCTCTTTTTATTATTCTGTCTTTTAGGACAATTTCTTGCAAAGTGTCCTACTTCATCACATGTATAACATATGATTCTAGACAAATATTTTCTAGTGTTATCTTTGTGAGAGTGCTTACCTCTGGAGTGATGAGATCTTCTTTTGGTTGATTTGGAGTGTATCGTGAGAGCTTGATCTTCACTTCCCATCTTCTCTTCTCGAGTTGCTATCCGAGCTTCTTCTTGGGAGCATTCTTCCCATAGTCTGTTGAACTTGACTAACTTCTTTCTAGCACAGATCCCTTGAATAAAGGAGTTCCGTGATCTAGGGAGACCAGTCAAGGTAGTCATCACAATCTCTGCATTTTCCACTTCTTCATCTACTGCTTCTATTTGTTCCTTGATCTGAGAAACTCTTGTGAAGTAAGACTGGATTGTTTCTGCATTCTTAATCTTCACATTCTTCAGTTGGTTTCTCAGAGTCATCTTTCGGTTTATGTTCTTTCCTTCAAACAATTTGGTTAGGGCATCAAACATAGCTTTAGGTGTCTTAGGGAGGACACCTGTGGTATCAGATGATCCTTGATAGAATCAGCAATCATCCTCTTTTCCATAACCAACTTCTTCTTATGTAAGGCCTTTGCCTCATCTCCCTCTGGAACTGGAACCTCCTCATTAATATAGGAGTCCAACTCATTTTCTTCCAAGACCAGGGAGATCCTATACTTCCAAGCTCGGAAGTTATCAGCTCCCTCAAGATTTTCATCAAGCTTGGTATGATGAGACATCTTAACTGAGAACCTCAAATGGAAATACAAAAACTTTAGATCTTACCAGGTCAAGATGTTGGATCTATATTTGGAGATGAAATCCTGTAGAGTTGGTTTAGGAGCAGATTAGGGTTTTGATTTTCCAAAGTTCTATCCAACCAATTGCTTTGAATTTGATCCCTAACTTCGATTTTAGGGAGGAGATCAATCCAGGCCTGGGATCACTGAAAAATTACTCTTCTATGAAAAGCCCTAATTTTCGGCAGTAGTGTCGGGTCCAAAACTGAAAAACCTCAGAATTGGATTCTGCTTCGACAAAAAGATGCGCCCTAGGGAGGAGAGTTATTCCAACCTTCTTTTGCTAAAAATCTGTGGATAGAGATCCACAAAGTAGGAAGCCCCAGTTCTCGTAGCTGCACAGTGTCTTCTTCTCAGGTTAGCTCTGATACCATGTTAGTTTTTCATCATTCAAGCTAGCATTATGTTAGGATCTTTAACTCAGAGAACAACAAGTACAAAAATCAAACACAAGAGACAATGAACAGATTTTTTTTCCTCAGGGAAACCATAAATGGAGAAAACCCCACAACTTCCTCAGAGATAGAATCAGTACAAAAGGTAAAACCCCAAAACAGTAAGATGATCTCCCAACAGTAGTAACCTATTTATTCCTTGCCCTAGTGTCTTTCTCTTCCTCAGCTATGTGCTACAAATGAGTGTGGATGAGTTTGTGCTAAATAGAGAAGTCACCTCTCTATTTATACTAATTCCCGACATGACTACAACCCTACTAGGGCCGACCTCACTAGGTGAGTCTAATAACCATAGTGCCCCGAAACTGTGGGGACTTTAACCCTTAGACAATAGGAGGGTTACCCACAATCACTTGACATGAATTGTTTACATTATATATCCTCCCTATTGAAACATCGAAGGCATGATATGGCACAATTACATCCCGGAATAAACATCGGGTTACAATAGATAAGAAATACAAGTGAATACATTCCAAAGTTACAATTACATCAACAAGACTTTGGTTTTTTTAATTCCTCTAGTAGCCTAGATCGAATTTTATCTAATGACTTATGAGGGTTTCCTCTAGGAACCACAAAAAACTTCATGTACCGATCGAGAGCACGTCCCCTAAAGGTTGTGACCATTTGGGCACTTTTTATGGCCTCATATTGGACCTGTCACACAATCCAGTTCGCCCCACATAGGAACCAATGTTGATGAGGGCCTTCCAATGCATTCCCATTGAACATAGGAGATTTTATGCCGCCCTCCAACATCCTGTGTACTTGTGGCACTGATGAATTTGAATTAAATCTTCCACCAGTAGGAACTCCCTTACCACTATATTGGATATTACTCTTACTTTGATTTGACAAAACACACTTCGAAATACTTTTGGGTCTTACCTCCGATGCTGGAAATGTAATTGGAGTTGTGGGTACGACATAGTCTTGGTCCTGGTATGGATTTGTGACCTCTTATTCATCCTAATAAATAATATGATATTAGTCCTCTTCATCACAAGATTCTTCATCAATTTGTGGCACCAACTCGTAGTCTCGTCTTCCAGTCGTGCTGCAACTCTCTCTCCCTGTCACAGTTCTTCTACTTTTTCCTGACCAAAATCTTCTTCCACTCCTTAGGCAGCCACCCTCTTCATCAGTCTCACTATTGGTTGGGAACATCTCAACTTACTCTGTCCATATATTTATGCCTTCTTTCCGTCATGATGCATGTCCTTCATGCATAATGATTTATTCATCAGATTCCATCCTAAAGATTCCCATTTCAAAAACAAACATTTTAATCCACAAATTTATGGATTTCAGATATTTGCCTCTAGGTCCTTGGAATAATTCTCTCTCCGCTTCACTATATGACTTAATAGTGTCAACAACAATCTCAGTAATATATCCCTCCAAAATGCTATCGACCCAGAAGTTGAAAACCCTAGAGATAGGATTGTTGACACTCTCCATCCATCGGATCAGTTGAGGAGTCCACTCTTTGGGTTCTCTGCCTTGAAAATTTGCTCTGAGTTGCTAGGCTCTCCAACCATTCATACAATACAATAATAAATTCACTAAATAATATTTCGTGAATACCTTAGTAGACATACCTTTCTAACCATTCCATAGGAGTCAGTCCCGACCCCTTCCTTTCTTCTTGTGCAAATACTCTAGCTTTGTAGTACACCCAATCTTGGCTCTCTGACTTCGTCAGGTGCCAAAACATGTCCCCTTCATAATGATCCCCGTATTGAAAATGGAACCATTTGTTGGATCACTTCAACTAATCCATATTCAACCTTCCATCCCGACCAACAAAACTCAAGGTATTGGCTCGACAGAGGATAATCTCATCAACAACATTTACGACGCAGGTGAAATCTCAGCTGAGATACCTATAGGAATTGTAGGAACCAGGATTCTATAGTTACATAATGGGATCTCTCCATGGAAGAACTCAATAGACTACCCAAGGATACAGATAGGTGAACAATCACCGACATATCACAATATCATATGGAAATATACAGATCTAAATCACATCTACCATATTTTCAGCACCATTATTCCATTTCATCATAAACATTATTAGTCGCATCAAAATGAAAAAATCTTCAAACATAAAACAAACAAACACCATTGACACAAAAATTTTAACATGGAAACTCATATGGGAAAAAACCACAAAAGCATTCTTCATATGACATAAGTCGTGTTTGAATGCTTTGTTATGTCTAAAAATCCGTAGAAATCTCCCCAAATCATATTTACATTAGATCCATGCACACATATTTTGGATCAACATTACATACCTTTACGACTCTTATTCTTCATTCGCACTAGAACATACAAAATTATAGATGCTCTCAAAAATCTCTCGACCAACTCTTACACAAAATCCGCCCACTAAAACAACTAGCCTACTCAAGAATCCCATTTACATTTTTATAGGCTCCAACAACCGAGTTTACATCCTATTCCTACTACCCATAAGTGGAAAACTTTTATAACTAACTTACCCCTTATGGTTAATGTTTCCCCAAAAACTTCCCAAAATTCTGTATTTAACCCATTCTTTCTTCACTCTATCGCACCCTTGTTCACACTGTGATTGGATTCCTCAAAAATTTTGAACCATACTTTACACACTTCCCTAGGGACAACAGTGTGTGTGTGTATATATATGTGTGTGTGTGTGTTAATTCTAGTGTCATACATGTTTTTTTTTCTGCTGTAAATTGATAATTGTTTCATGTGCAATGATTTTTTGTATCAATGGTGTATTCTGTAAGTTGTTTGATTACCCTTTGGTCTCCATGGTTGAAAGATTCTACCGAGTATGTGACATTATATATTTTGAACTAGATCACTAGGGGGGTTAGGTGCTTAATTTAAGTACAGTCTGGGTGGGATTCAAATGAAGAATTCCAATGCCTACTTAAAGTGAATTGGAAGGTATATGATCCTTCTTTGGAGTGTTCTACATGTGATCAGTTTGTATGGGTACTTAAACCGGTTAAAGGGAAATATTAGTCTTGGGAATTTAAAATATTTAAGAAAATGGATTCACAGACAAGGGATGTGGAAGATTATTTGGTGAACCTCGTAAATGGATCATAGGTTGTTATAATTAGTGAGGTTGACTTTCTTAAATTAAGACAATTAGAATCCAAAAAAGAAAGTTATTGATTGAGAGGTAACATGCATGGATACTTAATACTTGTGCTACATGCTTGGATGTGGGTGATAATAATATGCATTTTTTCCATTATTTTTCTTCCATGGGAAGAGAAAGAACACAATCTGGGAAATTCCCTCGTCAAGCGAGGAAATGGTTTGGGCCTTTAAAATCCTGGTAGCCATGGGTACTTCTTACTTTTGTTATATACATAAGGATTCATATAGGGTCTCATTTGTTAAGATTGTAAGGGTAGCTTCCTTCTTTCCTAGAATGGTGGACAATAAGTTTTGTGAAGAATTATTCATACCTATGGAAAAAGAGGAGGTGGAATTTATTCTCAGTACTTTAGAAAAGGATTGTAGTCTCGATCACTATGGATGGACAATTTAATTCTATATATAATTTTTTGAAATTTTGGGAGATGATTTTTTGAGAGTGGTCACTGGAGGAAGTTTGTAGAACCGACAAGGTTTTATCTTTGCCTTTGGTTAGATGGATTGTAAGATGTATCACTTATACTATTTTTTCTATTTTGATCAATGGTTTTGCTCCATTCATCAAGGCTTCTAGAGGGTTGTGATAGGGATTCTTAGTATTCCCTTACTTGTTCCTTTTGGTTACTGAAGGACTCAATAGACTTTTTTTTAGATTCTAGAGCCTATGATTCTCTGCTTGGCATCATGCTAGTGGGAAATGCGACTCTTACTCATCTACTCTTTGTAGATGATGTACTTGTTTTTTTCTTTGGTTTGTATATAGATGTGACTACAATACAAAATATTCTACAACTTTATGTTCAGTCCACTTAGATGAAATTAATTGAGGGGAAGTTTTCTATTTATGTATCAGATCTTCCTAATGAGAAAATTTCTCATTTCAATGTTCTTTTTCCTTTCCAATGTCACGATTGGATGAAAGTATTAAGTATCTGGGATTTAAACTAAATCCCAATTATTATGTTAAGATTGATTGGATTTGGTTGATTAACAATGTAGAATGAAGAATCTCTCTCTAGTGTAATAAGTGGCTCTCTCATGGAGGTTGGTTGATATTTTCATATTTATTCTCAAAGGAATTGTTGTGTATTGGCACACTTTTGCACATATGTGGAAAGCGGTATTGGATAATCTTAGGAAGATGTGTTTTATTTTTTGTAGTAAGGGAGTTAAGAGTATATCTAAATGCATTAGGTTATATTGAAAAATAAATTGTCTCTAAAAGGATGGGTGGGTGAGGGTTAAAGGAGATCCATCTTTTTGTATTATCATTAACAACCAAACTATTATGGAATGTTATTACTAAGGATGTACATTGAAAAATGATTCTTGTATAGAAGTATATTGATCCTAGGATCCTTTTGATTAGATTTGAAGGGAATGTAAGAGTATATAGAATGTATCCAATCAATGGAATGCAATGACCCTCACCTTTCTTCTTCTATCAACATACTTAGCTTGGAAAGTTGGGGATGACATGAAGGTGCATGTATAGACATATGAAATTATGGGGTGGAACATAAGTATATTTATTCTTGCATAATAAATAATTTTTGTGCTTCAGGAAAAGCTATACTCAATCAAGTGTTTATATTACAAACTACAAATCTATGGAGACAATGGTGGATGTTAGTTGATTCTTTGAGGTTTAAGCCTCATTGGGCCTCAACTGAGGAACTATTTCTCATATAATTTCTCAAGTCTCATTCTTGGATGTCTAATGGTGAGGACCCTTTGATTTGGCCTTATAACCAAGTTGGCAGACATTACACAGTAAAGTTGGGTTATCTTTTTCTTCTTCCCCTAGATTCTAATTTTGTATGGTGATAGACTAAGATTTGGAAAGTAAAAGTGCTTACCAAGTCAAATATACTTATTTGGTTTTTGATTTCTGGAAAAGTATTGACTTGGGATCAATTGCATAAAAGAGGTAAGGTTGGCCTAGTTGTCTATATGTTATGTTGATGTGATGAGGAGAATAACGAGAATCTAATTTTGCACAAATATTATAATTTTTAGTTTTGGTCATTTCTTGAAAGTTTCATTAATCTCAAGTATCTATAGTTGGGTAACACTTTAGAATCCTATTTATAACTCTCATTTGAAAAGGAAGAATTAAAATATCATAAGAAATCCCTTTCTTAACTCTATGGGAGGTTTGGGTTGCTATGAATGCAATGGTTTTTGAGTAAATATCCCCCCCCCCCCCCCCCTCAACATACCTTTGTACAAATATGGTATGTACTATATTATTTCTCACTATCTACTAAAGATAAGGGTCTTCAAATTCTTAAGGATCCACATATTGATATAGCGATTCCTTCATCCTATTTTGATGGAACTATCTAAGAGATTGCGTAGGTGACAAGTTTTGGATTTTTTCCTCAAATATCTTCTTGGGAACATTTTCAATTCAAATCCAACAAGGACAAGGGAGCAAACAATTCAAGTGAACTCTATGCATTATTTTATGTCTTGAAACTTTCCTTTGACTTAAATATTAGTCATATTCAGATATTTGGGGATTCTATACTCTTGATAAATTGGATGAGGGGTTTCTCATAATTTCATAATATTTATCTATTCTCTTTGTTTATTCAGTTGAAGAAGATGTCCACCTAGTTTAAAATATGTCCACCCAGTTTAAATCAATTTACTTTTAGAACATTTACAAGGAACACAAGTTATGTTTTTGATCTACTGTCCAAGGAAGGTCAAGATTACATTACATCATAAAACGTTTATTTTTATATATTTATGTTGATAATATCTTGGTGAAATTAAGTTATTATGCTCTATCTATTTTTTAAATCCTCCTAACTTTGGAAGTTAAGACTGAATAATACACTTAGTAAGATTCTTAAAGTTGTGGGGACTACATGCTCATATATTTGGAATGTAGATGCTAACGTTGTTTTAATAGTAAGATTCTTATTTCATTGTGGGAATTTTTTGGCTTGTATTTAGAACTCTTTGGAGATGTACTTTTTCACTATCCATCTTAATATTTCATGCTATAAGTGCTTGATGGATGTAGTTTTGGTTTTGCTTGCATACAAAATATGTTTTTTAAGGAAAACAAAGTATCTAGTTCTTCCCTTTTGATCTACTAAATTCATGGGATGCACCAATTATAAATTAAGGCACATCAATAGGAAAAATTACTAACCCTATAATGAAAAAACATACTAAGCATCATGCATTATTGCAATCACTACAATATTATGCTTTAACATTGTTTATAACATTGGTGTCCAATGCATTTTTTGAGAAAAAATGCAATGCTTCACCTTTGTCTATTTTGTAAACTTTTTAATACCCAATAATGAAACAATTTCTTTTAATTTCTTGGACTTCATCAATCTTTTTGAAATTTGATCTTGTGTTTCCACTATTTCCTTCTTGAAATAAGTTTCAAAAATCCGTTGAATATGGTATCCTACAACATGTTTGGATTTTTTTATCTCAATTTTTCAATGTCAATGTTGTTAAATATTTCATCATTGATATTTTTTGTGAGTAAGGTAGAGCCTTCTATTCTATTAGTATAGAGTAAAAGTACAAGAAGTACAAAATCGAGCTCTAAAGTGCTAATTTTGAAGGAAAACAAAGTAGCTTAAGAACTGTAAACAAAGTGTATGAGTTTAAAACGTTATAACTGAGAGTAGTAGAGAGTAAACATAGTAGCCTAAGAATTGCAAAGAGAGTGTATGAGATTAAAACCTTGTAAGCGAGATTAGTAGAGAGTATCAGAGAATATATCATTTGCCCAACTATATGAAATGCAATATAAGAAAGAAGGTAAATAACTATAAAATTATTGACATCCCTCATAACCCTTTTCATCATTATGAAAATATAAAACTAAGAGGAATTCTGGTCAAAATATGCATAAGGTTGACCAATCATATTGTTTGAGGCCTGATGAGGATGGCCTGTGAGTCCGAGCAGTAAGAGTAGTTTCGTCATTACTGCCATCTTCCTAATTAATGAACTCTAGCTGAGCTAGGAGCAATATTGTAGGCTCCTCAATTACCTTAGTGATTTTAAATTTGAAGCCCATGTGTTGGGCCATAATATTCTATTTGCTTCTATTACCATTATCTAGTATTGGACTTCTCTTTAAGGAGTAATAGTTGAGTGGATTTCATCTAGCTGTCCCAAGAAGTATCCATATGCATCTCCTCCCTCTATTAGTGTCTTACTTAGGAGGTTATTCATTGACCAATAAAGGTCTAGAGTACTTTTATAGAGGTAAAGCCTTCCGCCAGTGTTCTCAAGGTAGATAACTCACACCTCAAACTCATCAAAATTCTGTTCCTCAGGGATGAATTTCTTGTATTCCCTAATATCTTCTTCCATTGATTTAATTTCCCTATTTGTTAGCATTGATCGACATCTCTATGCTTGATTCGATTGACTATATTCATTGCCCAAACTTGTTGAGGTGCGTGATTCAACCAAAATGGTAGGCCTACCTAAGTATGCTTGATTAGGATGAGAAAGGTTGATTGCATTTATTCATCAACCGATAAAGTACTAGAGTATTGTTGTAGAGGTAGATTCGACATCTAGTGTTCTCAAGGTCAAGAACTCACCCTTGAAACTCCTCAAAATAATGTGACTTGAGGATGAATTCCTTGTATTCCTGAATATCCTCTTCCATCGACTTAATTTCCCTTTTTGACAGCACTGATTGGCATCTCTATGCTTGTTTTAGTCGACTATATTCATTGTCCAAGCTTGTCGAGGAGCGTGCTAAGTATGCTTGATTAGGATTAGCATGGTTGACTGCATTTATTTGAGGCCAATTCTCTACTTGCAACTATGGGGGAATAAAAAACCACATGTTTGAGTTGTGCTTGACACCCCTTGGTTAACTAGACGATTTGGATAAGAAAACATTTAAATGGAAACTGCACTTGTAGGAATAAAGGAAAGGGTTGTGCCTTCCTAATGATAATGTGGTATTTGAATGTTGATAAGATATATATATAACTGTGTACTATCTGCAATCCATTTTAATTAATTGGCCATCATATTCATTTCCTTGGTTGGGTTTACCATATGTGCCATGGTATTCCCATCATTTTGAATATTTTTTTCCCTCTTTATTGCTTCCTTTTACTACCTTTCTAGTACCTTTTAATGGTCCCTCTCTTCCCAAGGTTTCACTCTTTCAACCATTTCCAATGCTCACCGTTCAACCACTATCACCCTAGTTTCCTTCCTTTCCTTTGTGATATATTTTTTCTGTTGTTTTAATCATGCCATGTCATGTTTCTTTTGTTCATATTCCATAAAGAGGATGATGTAGTATTCTAATGTTAGAATATAAGAAATTCATTCCAAATAGAGAATGTAAGTTGTTCCTTTCCTACCTTGTGTTGGCACCATCTCCATTGGAAAATTTACGAATTGACCAAGTCTTGGTGTGTTCATTGGAAGTAGTCTAGGATCATATACTATAGGTGCTTCAACTACATTGTCCTCTTTGGTTGCTTCCTCTTCCTCTACGTTAGGTTCTCCTAGTGACCCAAGATCTATATACAAATTGGTAATTTCATAGTGCATCCAAGGCATGATAATGATTTCATCATTGGTGTTTGTGACAACCCACTTTTTCAAGTTCATCATTGCTTCTTCTAACCATGAGGGGTGCCATAACATGGTTGGAAAATTCAAGGGGTCATTGTTGCTATCTATAACATGACCACCATTGACCTCATCAAAATCATCATTGACATATGGGGTATGTGCTTCATAATCCATTTGTTCATCACATGGTCCACCCTCATGCATGTTATATTCTATTGGTTTCTATTCATATTGTGTAGCATTCACCTCTTCATTATCATCACCATCATCTATATCTTAGTAGTTTCCCTAAGATAGGGAAAACATATTGTTCATATTGGCTACATTTTCTTGGCCATACACATGCTCTTAGGAATCCACATCTTCATGGTCATCCACATGAAATGTGTGGCTAAAACCAATATCATGGATAAGAGCATCTTAATTAAGTTTCCATATACATGTTCTCCTAAAATTAGCCTTGATGTTTGAGGGTGTGAGATCCCTTTTAAAATATTTGCTTGCAAGATCAACTAACTCAACCATCTTTATGTCTACACCTGGGTTCTTTACCATCCATGATGTTTACTCTAACATGAAAAACAACTTGAAGGGACCAAAATTCCTCACATCGAGGGGTTGTAACTTTCAACCTATGAGTTGTATGGGCAGGAAATGTTAACAAGTCAATGCCCAACCTGTTTTCCTCCTTGATTATTTACACTGCGATGTGGCTTTCATGGCCATCTAAAAATGATAGGTGTTTGTTGTTAAGACACCACTTGGTATAGATGCGATAAAGTGACAAAGCCATTTCAAAATAATTATTTTCTCATCCATGCATGGGGATGCATAGCCATGGATGCTCTTGGTTCAAAATTTTAGATGTAATTTTCAGGTAAACATTACCCTTGAACAAATAAAATCTAGGGCTTGAATATCCATTTGCATTCACACAATAAAGAATGGTTATCCACTCCCTACTCTTAGGAATAATATTTGGTACATTTCGATTCCCTCTCTTGAAAATCACCCAAATGCCATAGTTCCTTCCTAGCTATAACCCTGTTACATCACGGTTCCATATATGGTCTAGAGTATAATGGTGTTTCTTGTATGCACTAGAAAGTGTGTCATAGAAACTAGAGAGAACTATAAGGTGAAGGTTTAGTGCCCTATCTCTATCAAGGATCTATACCATTTGAAAGACAAGTTATGGATACCTTTTTTAAACCCATTCCACCATGATCTACTAGGAAACCCATCTTTGAATGGGTTTGTCCTTCCCTAGTAGGTTTTAGCAACAATGGATTTCATTTGTATCAACTCAAGCCCATGTCCCAATTGGGATATCTCCTTACACCACTAAACCACCTCATCCTCCTCATGTTCAGTTAGAACTGTAAGAGCCCCCCTCTGCTTGGTATTGGTTAGGTCATTTATCTAGTAATGGATTGATATGGGTGCAATCCCATGTTTCTTGGTAGTTTCTCTAATCGAATATCCATGGAATTCAACGTCGTCAATTGCAACCAAAATGTCATAAATTATGTCCACCCTTTGATAACACTGGTTTTCTTTGATGAACTAGATCCTTGAACTGTGGTTGATTGTGACATTATGGGTGATGGTGGCACCATGTTTCACCCATCTTCCTCTACCATATGATCTTCTTGGGAATTCATAGGAGCACTAATTAAATGTTCACATCCTGGGAAGTGCCCTTATTTGATGAGGTTCAACGTAGTTGGGCAGCCCTGGCAACTCGCCTCCTTCCTAAAAATCTATACGTTGAAATTATTTATTTTATTGTTGAAAATTGGAATGGAATTTCAACTCACCTGCAAAATGCTCCTTTGTTGAAGTATGTAAGTTCTTCCAACAACATAGATTTGGAAAGTGTATCAAATGATGCTTTCCAAAGAATAATTTATCTTTCATCAAAGGAGTCGAACATATCATGGCTGGCCAAATGGTCTGAGGATCTTGGAAGTTCCGCCAAATATTATTTCATTCCTAAATCTACTTTGAAGGAAATTATAAATTTAGATCCTCAGGAAGATCGACAGGCCTCAAAATTTAGAAGCACCTGATGAATTTAGATACCCTTTTCTCTAGACAATTTGAAAGTGCTCTCCTCGAGCTTCCATGGACTTGGAGCTATGAATTTTGGTAATATGTTATTTTCATTTTTTTTTAAAATTTGCTAAAAATGTAAAAACAAATTTTAATGAAACTATTATGTGTTCTTTCTTAAACATGATATTGTTTTTGTTATTGAGTTGGGTTAACACTTGTGACAAGACAAAGGAATGGAAACATTTTTTTGTTGTGGGGGGCTCCCAATCCTACTTTTTACACTTCCAATACTTCCAAATTACAATTTATAGGTATTGCTACTAAAAGTTTAATGTATCTATTCACATTTTTTAAAAACGATTTGTTTGATATATGTTAAAACTTAGTAACATTTTATTATTCTTGTAGTCATAGTCATTGGTTGAAACAATTACTTTTACGCATGGGGAAAACAACTTCTAATCAAGTTTGAAATTGAAAGTGGTTTCTCTTATCCATATATAGCCAAGGGAAAGCGAATCTACCAAAGAAGAAAGAAAAAACCATGAACTGGTTAGTACAAATTTTGACCCTCCCCCACAAATTGAACCCCATGGTTGTCAATTTGAATGGAAAAATGTATCACATCAGTCGATCTATATTTGTAAAACTTGTGCCCAAAAAATAATTTTTACCAGAAGATTTGCAACATGGATAATACATAGACAACTCCACTTACGTGAAAGATTTATTGTAGCTTGGTACATGTGCAAGTTCATTTGTAATAATAGTTGAGGAATACAAAAAATCCATACTGTGGAAAAATAACCTTATTAAACTTATTTTAACAAAGGAAGGGGTGAAAATTATAGTACAATCTCAATTGAAATGTGTTTTTTAATGAATCATCTCTACAAAGGGCATATCATATTTATCTTCCCTTTTAACTCAAGTTCTTTGGAACTTGAATCAAATAAAAAAATACCTAGAAGAAAGAAATAGACACATAATCAATCAAATAATACTCCATGGAATCTCAAAGAGAATTAAAGCATCAATAAATCCAACATCATCCTTAGATAGGCTATCAGCCTCATAATTAAACTATTTATAGATATGAGTAAAGGAAATAAATAAAAAAATCTTGATCAACTCCTTTACTCTACATGCGCACTGATCGAGATGTAATACCTGCAAATTTGAATTTCTCATTGCCCAGTCAAAGTTATCATGGAGTCACCATCAATTTGTAAATTGAAAACACTCCTCTTTTGAGAAAACCAAAGGATCCCCCATAAGGAAATCAACTCAACCCCATAGGGAAAGCAACTCGTCCTTTGTGTTAGTTCTTGGCCCAACACCCATTTTTAATATGATGATATGATCTCATTTTATTTTAAGAATCATTCCATCCATGCATATTCCATTTTTTTTTGCACCATCAAAATATCTCGTGGATGAAGAGTCATCCAATAGTGACAATGGATGAATCCTAATCCTATTGTACTTCTTTTCCTTGTGGTAATCATAAAAAAAACTGATAGATCTTGAGCTGGCCAAAGTGATAAATGGAATTTTATTGTAAAAAATTCATATATTCCTAGCTTTCCAAACTTCCCAGATGATAAATAATGGAAGCTCTTTAAATTTGACTTTTTTTTCCAAACCAAGAAAGCATATTGTCCTAAAAATTATAAGACTTCCAGATAACATTGGAATTAAGGAATCTAGAGCATTCATCCCAATCATTACTGAAAAAAGGACAGAGAACAAATAAATGAGAAATTGTTTATACATCATATCTACAAAGAACATAGATACCCAGACCAATGAACATCCGCTTGAGAAGATTTTCCCAAGTTAGGACCTTGTTTTCTAGACAAAGCTATAAGAAACATTGCAATTTGAGTGGAATTATCCACTTCCAGATATTCTTTGTCCACCACTTAAGATAAAACTGAAAGTGATCTTCAATGATAACTTCACAAGATTTTTAGCAGATTAAAACTCATTTGCATCATTCTAGTCTCAAACTAGAAATTCCTCCTTATCACATAGTCTAATACCTTCTTTACTCAAAATCATAACAAAGTTATTTCATTCACTAGCAATGATTAGCAGGAAGCCCTTGATCAGTAGCCATGTACCAATAAGACAGAGAATAATATGACATAGTCTGTCTTCTAGCTTGTACAAGAACCAAAAGTTTATGGAATGAAGATATAACACCAACTGCTGAGATAACTTGTATCCATCACCTACCCCAATTAAAAGATCAACGCCCATACAAACTTGAGAACCTATGCCAATTTTCCAAGTAATTCTCTTTCCCAAAATTAGAAGAGTCTTAATAAAGTCCTTCTAGATAATATATGAAGAAGAACCATATATCTGCGGATTTTGGACCACTAAGAAACATAAACATAGTAACACTTTATATATTTACCTTTGATAACTTTACTCTAAAAACCCTCTCCAAAATAAAACTCTATTATATTAACAAATAGAAACTTATATTAAAAAAAAAAGATTACCTTAATAGACATAGAAAGTAACTACTTACAAACTATTAGAACCCTACAAGACTAATAAAGAAAAACATTTACTTATATTCTCTAATATGTTTTAAAAACTAAATTTAAGGTGATAGGTGTGGCACTTAAACTCTTTGATATAAGAAAAATCAAGGAATTGACAATAACACGGGATTCGTCTTTAGTCCTAATAGGTATATGAAATTTATCTATTAAGCTGGAGAAAACGAGCAAGATTTTGAGGGCTTTTTAGTAAAGAGATCATTTAACCAATGAAATAACATGCTTCAAAGGAAGATTTTTAAACTTAAAAGATGATGGGATATTGGATAAGCTAGTTTCCTAAGGTATTACAAGAATTATCCTGAAGGACATAAAGAAAGATAGAGTTTCAAAAGAACTGAGAGCACTTTGCAAGAAGATAGAAGACTTGAAGAGCGAAGTCAAGGTGATTCAGATAGAAAGAGATCAATCATCGGACGATGATCTCAGTAAGCACTATGAGAGTGCATTAAACACTGAATGCATAGAGGAGAAGCAAGAAACACCAGAACAGTCTCCCCCTTCCTCTCCGCCTCCTCAACAACGCCTTATTAGTTTGTCTATGCTATCAGGTCCAAAATTGTTTATTCCTGTTTCTTTCCGACCATGTGAATATAACCCATATTCTCTTGCTTGTATGATAGACTCTGGTTGTCAGGTCAACCTAGCTCGTGGTTCAGCCCTTCCTAGCTACTACTGGGAAAAGACTATTGATGGCGGAACTGCCATTAATGGAGCACCCATTCGCCTACAAGCCAAAGCCAAAGTAACTGTAAGTTTCCAGAATGTCTATAGAATGCCGACTGTGTATAGGATGGATGACATGAGTGAAGATGTGGTCTTAGGTTCTAACTTTCTTCATCAAGTTAGCCTGTATTTTGTTAACCATCATAAGAAAACCTTCATCTGTACATTCGACAACAAGTTTGTTAATTTTCCTTTGCAAGCTTCAAGCTGCGTCTTTAACTGCTTCTTCTTTTCACTGAGACGGCTACGCTCAGGAAACTGATAAGGCTCAAGCTCAAAAAGTCTGAGGTCTATGGCAGCTATTTGTTTCTCCAATTCTTGTTGTCTAGTTGGAGAGGAAAACATGCAGATGTTAAACATATTAAGGCTGAAATCGAAATCAGGCACCTGGAACCCCCCTAAATTTGCTTCCAATTCGGAATCGGAGGATGGAGGATGGGGAGAAAATTTAAGCTCAGGCTGAACTGGAACATCTGATTCACTTGGAGAGTCAGAATCAGTATCATCTGGAAGATAGAGATATTCACCAGAAGGTTCTTCATGTTCTTCGGGGTGATCCCACCAGCGAGAATCAAGATTATCACATAAAGCTGCAAGTCTTGGCTTGCTCTTCTTTTTTGGGCATTTGCTAGCCCAATGACTAGGCTTGCCACAGAGGAAGCAATTCTTATCCATGGCCTGGGAAGATCGTCGTTTGATAAACCTTTTAGGCTTATACCGCTGAGGTCTAGGCCTGCGAGACTTGTATTTCTGCTGTCTGGAAAACTGTAAGGGCTTTTTCGGATAATGATGCCTTGGCTCACTTGTATGAAAACACTTTGGATTTTTCTTACCATGACATTTACAGGCGGACTGTAAATGTCCACGGTTGTGTGCACCACAACCCCAATCAGGCATCTGGGCAACATTTTTGCAGAAGGACGGTGTGAACATGTCCTGATGCCGTTTGAAATCTTTTTCCACTCTTTTGGATAGGCAATGCTCCTGCCATGTGTCCATGATGTATTGGTGAAGTTGGGAAATGGATAAATCCTGATAACTGTAACCTTTATCTTTCATGAATTTTTCCACTGCATCTGGAACATGTCCAGGGAAACTTCGCAGATAATGCTTTAAATAAGCCGGATCATTAGCTTTTCCTGTAGAGATCAATAACTTCTGCATATAACAAAAATACTACTGTGCCTGTGACATATTGCACAATCTAGCTGTCATGAATAATGAAGCATAATGATCAGTCATATCACCGTTATCTTCCCCATAAAATTGTTTTATGAGGGCCTTCAAAATCTGCTGATCTGCGTCTCTGGCTGCAAGCATATTATTCTTTGCCTTCTGAGGCAAATGTCGCCACCATTCTGCTGCAAGACCGGAAAATCCTGCTACTATGTGATTTGCAAGATACAAGCCAGTTAAGGTCGCATCTCTGGTTCTCTGTGCTATGGTCCAATTCTGAAGAAGGTTAAGGGCGGCCTTAATTTCTTCTCTACTTTGACAACCTATATTTAGGATAGGATGATCTGGCATCTATGAGATAAGGTTGTTCATAGAAGTAACACCAAAATTGGTATAAAACTTCGGACCTGCGGATGCTGACGGCATGGAAGTATCCATTTCAGGCAACTATGTTTCTGGCTCAGATTTGATAAGGGCATGACCAGAGGGTTGTCCTGAAAACATTTGCAAATCATAAAATTTCTGCTCTAAAGCAGGTGGTAATTCTTTTATATATTTTACCTAGCCACGCAGATTTTCAAACTTAGCTTTGCTCTGACCAAAATCAAAGTCAGGATTTCTTGGGTCTTTCTCGGGGACATGGAACATCCCAAATGAAAAGCTTCGCTCGAGTGGAGGAGCGGAGGATTTCTTTTTCTTTGTGTCATATCCTTGCAATACTAAGGATATGGATTCTTTGCTGACTTCAGGAGCTGTTTTCTTTTTCAGCTTCTCTCTAGCAGCTAAAATCTCTTCAATTTTCTGAAGTCTTCTTTCAATTCTATCTGCTGCTTTCGCAACAGCATCTTTTATTTCAGCAGTGTCTGATAAGAGATGATCTATCAGACCTAACTTGGCTTCAACTGTAGACACTTGTTCTTTTTCTTCAGTTATGGCGTTAAGCAGTTTCAGGAGATCTAGAGCAACCTCGTCCAGGTTCTTTGCAGTCAATCTGTTCTGCAGATTTCCCCAGTTGGCAAGTTTGGCTTCATCGGAAACAGATTCATTTGCTCCAGAGGATTTAACAGGTAAGAATTCCTTCTTAACTTGACCATCATTTGAAAACTGTCTAAAGGGAATATCTGGAAGGTTCCTACCAGGGTAGTAGGACTTCTGGTTATGACTGTTTGTAGTTTCTACTGCGCTGTTTTCTCTAGGCAGGTTTACTGTGAACATCCCAAGCCTAGGCTTATTCTTATAATGCTGAAGTCTGTCTAAATTCTTTCTGTAGGCAGGACAGTCTAATTGTTGACCTTTATGTTCATTCATGCCAATCTCAGAGTGTGAGGATTCAAAATGTACAGAAGCTGGTATGCTACGGGAACTAGATACAGAAGATGATCTAGAGAAATTATTTACAAGAGCAAGATCTGGATCTGGAGATCTGAAAGAGTTAGAGCTTCTATCAAACTTAAGCGGTCTGGAGAGAAGGGATTTTCTTGTAGCCTCATAATTTCTAATCTCATTATATTTTATCTCCCATTGCTGGGGATACTTTATAGACGTCCAGTCGAAAGTGACAGGTTGTGCTTGCTTAGAATGGTCTTGTTCCACCACGCTGTGCAGGTGCGAACTCTGATTGACCTTCTTCTGTAGGGGAGGCATTGTGTTGTTTCCAAACCGAACACAAACTAAACTCTTCAGCTGAAGGATACGGGATCCAGTCATCATGCTAAAGCCTTGAGGGAGAATGTAGGCTTTCAGGAGGTCATAGATGTGTGGGTCATCTAGACTAACAGAATATTTGGGAAATATTGTACCAAAGTGTTATACCAATTTTGGTGTTACTTCTATGAACAACCTTATCTCACAAATGCCAGATCATCCTGTCCTAAATATAGGTTGTCAAAGTAGAGAAGAAATTAAGGCCGCCCTTAACCTTCTTCAGAATTGGACCATAGCACAGAGAACTAGAGATGCGACCTTAACTGGCTTGTATCTTGCAAATCACATAGTAGTAGGATTTTCCGGTCTTGCAGCAGAATGGTGGCGACATTTGCCTCAGGAGGCAAAGAATAATATGCTTGCAGCCAGAGATGTAGATCAGCAGATTTTGAAGGCCCTCATAAAACAATTTTATGGGGAAGATAACGATGATATGACTGATCATTATGCTTCATTATTCATGACAGCTAGACTGTGCAATCTGTCACAAGCACAGCAGTATTTTTGTTATATGCAGAAGTTATTGATCTCTGCAGGAAAAGCTAATGATTCGGCTTATTTAAAGCATTATCTGTGAAGTTTCCCTGGACATGTTCCAGATGCAGTGGAAAAATTCATGAAAGATAAAGGTTACAGTTATCAGGATTTATCCATTGCCCAGCTTCACCAATACATCATGGACACATGGCAGGAGCATTGCCTATCCAAAAGAGTGGAAAAAGATTTCAAACGGCATCAGGACATGTTCACACCGTCCTTCTGCAAAAATGTTGCCCAGATGCCTGATTGGGGTTGTGGTGCACACAACCATGGACATTTACAGTCCGCCTGTAAATGTCATGGTAAGAAAAAGCCAAAGGGTTTTCATACAAGTGAGCCAAGGTATCATTATCCGGAAAATCCCTTACAGTTTTCCAGACAGCAGAAATACAAGTCTCGCAGGCCTAGACCTCAACGGTATAAGCCTAAAAGGTTTATCAAATGACGATCTTCCCGGGCCATGGATAAGAATTGCTTCCTCTGTGGAAAGCCTGGTCATTGGGCTAGCAAATGCCCAAAAAAGAAGAGCAAGCCAAGACTTGCAGCTTTCTGCGATAATCTTGATTCTCGCTGGTGGGATCACCCTGAAGACAAGAAGAACTGAGAGCACTTTGCAAGAAGATAGAAGACTTGAAGAGCGAAGTCAAGGTGATTCAGATAGAAAGAGATCAATCATCGGACGATGATCTCAGTAAGCACTATGAGAGTGCATTAAACACTAAATGCATAGAGGAGAAGGAAGAAACACCAGAACAGTCTCCCCCTTCCTCTCCGCCTCCTCAACAGCGCCTTATCAGTTTGTCTATGCTATCAGGTCCGAAATTGTTTATTCCTGTTTCTTTCCGACCATGTGAATATAACCCATATTCTCTTTCTTGTATGATAGACTCTGGTTGTCAGGTCAACCTAGCTCGTGGTTCAGCCCTTCCTAGCTACTACTGGGAAAAGACTATTGATGGGGGAACTTCCATTAATGGACACCCATTCGCCTACAGGCCAAAGTCGAAGTAACTGTAAGTTTCCAGAATGTATGTAGAATGCTGACAGTGTATAGGATGGATGACATGAATGAAGATGTGGTCTTAGGTTCTAACTTTCTTCATCAAGTTAGCCCGTATTTTGTTAACCATCATAAGAAAACCTTCATCTATACATTCGACAACAAGTTTGTTAAGTTTCCTTTGTCTTTCCAAGCTCCAGCAGTTTTCCCTATTCTTGAGCGGATACCTGTACAGTTACCCAACACTGCTCAGCTCATGAAAATGAAGCGTAGTCTAGTCTTCTCAGAATTGCATGGTGAGAAAGCTCTTAAGGAGATTTCTGAGAAGCTTCGTAAATATTGTTGCTCAGATAGTCCGAATGCCTTCTGGACTAGAGAACAATATTTCGTCTCGTTGCCTTATGATTCGACAAAAGAAATCAAACCTATGAAAGCTTCTGCAGCTTTGATGTCACCATCAGAAGTTCAGTTCTGTGATGCAGAAATTCAAGAACTGTTGCAAAAGGGTTTGATAGAACCAGCAAAGAGTCTGTGGGCATGTAGAGCATTTGTTGTTAACAAACATTCTGAGCAAAAGAGAGGTAAGCTGCGGTTAGTTGTCAATTATAAACCGCTGAATGCAGCGTTACAAAAGGTCCGCTACCCTCTTCCAAATAAAGCCAGCCTTCTGCAAAGAATAACAGGCTGTGTTATCTTCAGTAAGTTTGACATGAAATCTGGTTTCTACCAGATAGGTATAAAAGATGAAGATAGATATAAAACAACATTCTTGGTCCCCAGAGGACAATATCAGTGGCGAGTGCTGCCTTTTGGGATAAACAATGCCCCCTCCGAGTTTCAGAAGCGTATGGAGGACATTTTCAGAGATTACAACTGGACATTAGTTTATATTGATGATATACTAATTTGCTCTCACAGTATGTAGGAACACTTGAAGCATCTGCAGAAATTCTATGAATTAGTATACAAGCATGGATTAGTTCTGTCAGAGCCGAAAATGGAAATTGGTAAGACCAAGATTGAGTTCTTAGGTTTTGAGATTAGATCAGGACAGATAATCCTTCAGAATCATGTCTTGTCGGGTTTTGATAAGTTTCCTGATGAAATATTGGACAAGACACAGCTATAGAGATTCTTGGGATCTCTGAATTACATTCGGCCCTTCTACAAAGGTCAGGCCGAAGATATCAAAGTTCTGCAGCAAAGACTAAAGAATAATCCTCCAAGATGGTCTGCAGAAATGACAGATGTAGTTCGTGAAATAAAGTTGAAAGTAATCAAACTGCCTCCTCTATCTTTACCTACTGGTAATGGCTAGCTTATCATAGAGACAGATGCCTCTTCATCAACATGGGGTGGTGTCCTACTGGAAGCCATTAATGGTAAAGAAAATATCTGTGGCTATGGGTCTGGTGCATTCAAAGGAGCCGAGCTCAAGTACCCGTCAAGCCATAAAGAAATTTTGGCTGTGAAGAAAACTGTGAAACACTTCAGACTGTTCTTAAAACCTGTAAAATTCATTATCCGAACAGACTTGAAGATCATGCCCGGCATATTCAAGAATGAGAGTTTGATGGCTGAAAACTCTAGTAGAATTTTAAAATGGTTTTCTTGGCTAAGTTCTTTTGATTATGAAATTGTTTATAAGCCAGGGTATTTGAATTTCTTGGCTGATATGTTAACCAGGGAATCAGCACAGAAGACAGAGCCGAAGGCCCTAAAAATGTTTTCCGCCGGAAGTAGCAGTTCAGGAGCAGGTGATGACAAGAATGATCCCCCAAGGGATCTTGCAAAAGGAAAAGATCCTATGATAGAGGCCCAGATGAGAAAAGAATTCTATGATCGCCTCTACAGCCATGACATCCAGCCGACCACTACAGCCATTGTTGCAGCGGAAGAAGAAATCGCCAGAGCGCCGAAGACGCCTGAAGAACTGGCTAAGAAAGAAGGATTGTTCATCCTGCCTTGGGACAATACCTTCCCCAAAGATGTTCGAATTGACTCTTTGGATTATGATTCAGTGGATGAAGCAAAGATATTCCTGTAGCTCACCTTATTCAAGAATATCCAAACATCACCTTGCAAGTTGCAGATCCTAGAGCGATGGGAGAAAGAAGCATTCCAGAGCTTCTCAGATGCATATCCAAAGATCTCTAACTGCAGAGAGCTATGGCTATGTGAGGATAAGAATGGAGAAAAGTATGTTGATCTATACGATGGACATCTCACATGGACATCGCATAACTTGATTCTCCAGTATTGTAGAGAAAGAGGCAGCATTATCATCTGCGCAGACCCTGCTGATTTAGCATTCAACCAAATCTGGTTTGGGTGGACTGATGTTTTCTTGGATACCTTCTGTCCAAGAAATGATTGGGAAAATCAGCGTGCAAACTTCATCCTGCACCTGAAGGCCGATCTTGAAGTTGCTCACCAGAACTTCCAATGGTTTAAATTCAAGCTCATCCATGAAGGTGGAACCTATGAACCACTTGGAAATTGGATCTATGTTCAGCAAAAGTTTATCAAAAGATCCGCTGTTGGTATGCACATTGAGTCCAGAGTTACTACCAGAGAAATCCCACTGGACTATAAAGTTACCTCCCATTTCAGGGGAGAATTTATATGTGAGCCAAACCCACTATTTAAAGGTTCAAATATTGAACGTTGTTTCGGCCAGTTCCTGTATCCACCTCCCTCTCCTGTGCCTTACAGAGAATTAGATGAAGATGTACTATTCGGACATCATGAATATGATTTTGATGACTCTGAATTCGATCTCATGATCCAAGGAAGAGACGGCTGGGATTGAAAGACGTGGTGGACCCTCTGAAGCCTGAGTCAGCCAGGTTTGCCTGACATTGTTTCCGACGACGGCCGGATAAATGCTCGTCTTTGTAATAGACTAGGAAATCAACTGACGTGGGCCAATTAATGCTCCACTTTGTACTATGTCTAGAGTCTGTCGGCCATGACAGAAGATTCCAGGTCCCCGTAATGCCTCTGGCCAGTTAAGGGACGAGATAACGACAGTGGTTGTCCCCACTTGTCGCCCCGGATGATTCGGTTTTGACCTCTTAATGTAGGTTTTGGTAACCGGATCTACTTTATGACTGGTAAGTGCCAGTTCATTGTCACCGGGTGACCGACTGAGCTTGTATAAATAAGACCCCCCGGGCTCATTTGGGATCATCGAGTCATTTGGGTCATTGAGTCGCATTGAGCTAGTAGTGAGCTCTGCAAGTCTGAGTCTGGAGTCTTGAGCAAGTAGTCCGCTCGACTTTCTCATCTGAGTCTGTAAGTAAGAGAAGTATGCTCTGCTTCATGGCTTCATGCTAAATGATAGCATCAGAACCTCTGTTCAATAAGTTTTGTGTTTGCGTCTGTAGTCAGACCAAGTATGCTCTGCTTTTTGCCGAACTGGTATAAGAAAGCATCAGAATGGATTTGATCGTTTATAGTATTAAGTCTGTAAATCAAGCACGTATGCTTTGAGACTTTCCATTCTGGTATAAGATCTCATCAGAAGCTTGATCTAGGGTGTGTAAGTATTTACGCAGTGCCGACCTTCGCCATCCGAAGGCTATCTGCAATTTTATGTAATCTCTGTAATCTGTCTATATCATGTATATCCATCTCACAGTAATAATAACAATTGTTATCTCCATCTGCATTCTGTTAATATCTTGTATAAGCCGTCTGATATAATTCGTGAAAATACATCAAGTGGAGAAGCTTAAAGCAATGTTCAGATCCTGCCAAGTCGAGGTCGAGGGAAAGGAGTAAGTACACCATGCAATGGAAAAATGGTGGATCCAACTCATGGGGAATGGATGAGCCTGTAATATCATAGATCCCTCCTTACATTCTCAAGCACATACACAAATGGAAGGCATAGTTATCATCGATGATGCACGTGGGAAATTCTTTGAATTAGTTTTGGTTGACAGACGAGAATTGGTGGAGAAATATGAGGTCTCGAATGTTAATTTGCCTGAGTGGTTTTTCAATGCGTGGGGATCTTAATGTGTAGAAGATCAAGGACAATCTAGAACCCATCATTATTATGACATGAAGCGAGGAGTTGATTTTTCCATCGTTTAAGACTAAGTATCTTCTTCTAATTTTCCTTCCTTTAAGACTAAGTATCTTCTTCTAATGGAGGACCATGGTCACCAAGGAAAGGATGCATTTTTCAAGTTGTTGGCCATACAATTTGTGTTGAGGAGACATGAGGTTCACCTTGCTCATAAAGAGTCTACAATGTAAGGGATAAAGGGAGGGTTTCAATGGTGAAGCGTAGGGTTGGGATACAAAGAGTTGGTGTGCGTGGGTTAGCTGGGTAAACAAATTGGTCTTCTAGCAGGTTACCGTTGATTATTAGGGATACCCACATGTGGGGAAAGCACTTACCTGCTCATATTATGGTTATTTGTGACTGGACCATTGTGGGGAAATATACCCTCGTGCTGGTAATAGGAAAAAGCTTGCTTGTCAAATAATAGGTTTTTGTCAGGGAGTTGGGTAAAATGGACCCTTTGACACTTTCTTCTCAGAATCTTCTTTCGGTGAACTCAATCCATTTTTTAGAAAACCCCACTTCTCCAATGGGTTTCATTCAGTTGAAAGAGTCTTCGGTGGCAGAGGGAATCTTAAAAAATAACCTAGAGAAGGCTGAATTAGTTCGACCAAGAACTGGGGTTGCTGTGGGTGATGCTTTGATCCCTAAAGAAAAAGTTTATGAGTCAGCTAAAGCACATGCTTCACCAATTTCAAAACATACAGTTGAGGGTTTATAAAAAGAAAATGCTAGGGTTAGACCTGACTTTTAGTCAAGTCGGAACAAATCGGTTAAAAATCCACAAAGGGTAAGGTACATATAGTGGAAGCTGCTCCTCGATGAGGATAGAATGACCCTAGGTAGGTGGGTCAATTTGGAAGGCGTGGTCAGAATGTCGCTCGGGGGTTTAGTCAGAAAATTTAGTTATAAGTCTATGAACAGTCGAGATATTAAAGAATAGGCCTCGACAATATGGTCTCCAATCCTTGGATATAGGATGACCATCTATGTGTTTCAGAAAGGTCGGTACGACTTTGTATTTAGCACTGAAATCCACGCTTCATATGTGCTAGACATAACATGGTTGAAGGGCCATGACAGTTTAATGATGAAAAGATGGAATTATGGCTTAGATCCATCTACATAGGAAATTAAAAAATGACACCTATGGGTCCTGCTCCTGGGTCTTCCTTTTGTCTTATGGAACAAGGAAGCTTTGGTTGCCATTGGGAATCACCTCGGTTTTTTTATTCATATGCCAGGATGAAATGCTTTTCGGGGTCGACAAAAGGATGGGAAGGATTCTGGTGGAGATTAATATGTCCAGGGGTTTACTTGATAAAAATTTTATTGATTTCCATGGTTGTACTTTCTCCCTGTCCTTGGATTACTGGGGAATACACTTCATATGCTCAAAAAGCAAGGAGATTGGGCATTTATGGAATTTGTGTACATCTTCTGGATCAGACTCAGAAATCGAGTTCACAGATGTTGAAGCCTAGACATCTGAAGATTCAAACAAATATAGAACTTGATCCTTCTCTGGACCTAGAGGATATTCCCCCTAGTTTTCTCTGTCGGCCTGCTGCTGGTGGACCAACATTTTCTTGGTAAGCTCCATAGTTTTAACCCTTCTTTTGTTTCTTCCTTAAAGTCTTATGGAGATTGGGACACAAAAGCGTCTGGGGTGATATTCCACTTGACCTGAAATTTTTAAAGGGCCAGAATAGCATTGGATCCATGGGGAAAGATAAGGAATTGGCCCTAGACTCAATGGGAAAAACCATACCTACTGAGAATACTGTGCAAGTTTTGAACAAAGCCCTATTATCATCTAAAAATCAGGTGTTGGGGTTTTAGATACTAAGGTGAGTATCGATGCCATTGAAGAAGAAGATCCTTTTTCTATTAAACATACCCCTCTTCCCAGTATTTCATCATCTCCTGTCCTGAATCCATCATATCGAGATACCTTGATTAAAGAACCTATGCAGTCTTTTTTCAGCCTCTCTGGCTTAGGGATACCCATACCTATTCAACCACTGGAACAACCTGTCCACTATGTTCTTGATCAAAATGATACTGAAAGAATCCCCCTTGAAAAATCCCAAAAGGTGCTATCAATGGTGGTATGATCAATGATTTTTCCCTTGTTAATATTAGAGGCACGGGGAATTGTAAAAAAGGTAACCTAGTTGAACACCCTCCTGAGCCATCAATCACACTAGATATATTCCTCTCCACATCTAATTCTAGGGTTTTTAGAGGATTTAAATACCTAGCTATGGTTAAGAAATGATATGTACATCTATCAACATTAGGGGATGGGAGGTCTCCCAAGAAAATATGCCCTCTGGATATTTTTGGACCGTATAAAACCTTATGTAATTTTCTTACAAGAAACTATGGTATCTGGGGTAAAAACATGCTCTTTCTTCTTGAGTATAAAAAAGAATAGGATGTGGTGTCTATTGATGCAGTTGGCCTATTGGGTGGTCTTCTGGATGCATGGGATCTCGGTAAGGCTGACCTAAAGGCGTTCATTGTTTCTACATATATCCTCTTAACAAGCATGTTCATAGGTTTCTTGGAAGAAATCAATCTACTAAATATATATGGTCCTTATCATTCTAAAGAACTTTCATGGGACAAAATAGAGAGAAGGCACCTTCAGGATCCCAAATCTGATTATAGTGGGGGATTTAAATTTTACCAGGTTGACAAATGAAATTTGGGGTCTCATAGAAAAATAAGATCCTCTCTATTTTTACTTCACAGATCTGTCCGATAGGGTGGAAATGGTGGATGTTGAACCTCTACCTGTTGATGTATTTGTAACTTAGGAATGTACTCACTTGTATATTTTATATATTGTATTTCAATGGTCCCCGAAGTTCCTATCGGGACAATCATTAATGTAATCAAGTCACTTAAAGTCATAGAGATTAACTCTCCTTTGTAAGTCGAGGGAAAAGTCCCCACAGTTGTGGGGCACTAGGGTTATTAGACTCTCCTAGAGAAGTCGACCCTGGTAAGTAATTGCCAAGTTGGAAACTAGTATAAATAGAGAGTGAGTCTCTCTATTTGACACACACACTCAACCAACTATATCGCATAGGTGAGAGAAGAAGAGCTCACACATGTGAGAGAGAGAATAGCTGTTGGAGATCATATTTATGTCTTTAGGTTTTACTATTGCCATTGGTGCTCATTCTATCTCTGAGGAAGTTGTGGGGTTTTCTCCTTTATGGTTTCCCCGATGAAAATATTAGTGTCTACTGTCTCTTGTGATTGATTGCTATGCATGCTATTCTCTCAGATAAGATACTAATATCATCTTGTCTAATTGAAAAAATATAACATGGTATCAGAGCTAACCTGAAAATAAGACAGTGTGCAGCTGCAGAAGATAAGGTTCTTATTTTTTGGGTCTCTCTCCACAATCCATCATCAAAGGAGGCTAGGTTGACTCTCCATTGAAGGGCGCATCTTTCGGTTGAAGCAGAATTTGATTCTGAGCATTTTTAGTTTTTGACCTGTCACTACTATGAGAAATTAGGGATTTTCATAGAAGAGGAATTTTTGAGTGAGCCCAACATAGGATTTCTCTCCTCATCAAAATTGAAGTTTAGAGACCAAGATCGATTTTTTTGGTTGAGTAGAACTCTGGGAAAGTCAAACCCTAATTTTCCCCAGAATGAGAAAACCAACACTACAGAATATCAGCTCCAGATTCAGTTTTAGCTTCTTAAATTGGTAATATCTAAATCTTTTGTATTTCCATTTGAGGTTCTCAGTTAAGATGTCTCATCACACCAAGCTTGATGAAAAGCTTGAAGGAGCTGATAACTTTCGAGCATGGAAGTATAGGATCTCACTAGTTCTTGAAGAAAATGAATTGGACTCCTACATTAGTGGAGAGGTTCCAGTTCCAAAGGGAGATGAGGCTAAGGCCTTACATAAAAAGAACTTGGTCAAGGCCAAGAGTATTATTACTGATTCAATCAAGGATCACCTCATACCACAGGTGTTCTCCCTAAAGACACCTAAAGAGATGTTTGATGCCTTGACCAAGCTATTTGAAGGGAAAAACATAAATCGGAAGATGACCTTGAGAAATCAATTGAAGAATGTGAAGATCCAGAATGCAGAGACCATACAGTCATACTTTACAAGGGTCTCCCATATCAAAGAACAACTTGAAGCAGTAGATGAAGAAGTAGAGAATGCATAAATTGTGATGACCACCTTGAAAGGTCTCCCTAGGTCATGGGACTCCTTCATTCAAGGGATTTGTGCTAGAAGAAATCTAATCACCTTCAGTAGGTTGTGGGAGGAATGATCACAAGAAGAATCTCGAATAGTAGCTTGAGAAGATCAAGCTCTCACAGTACACACCAAGAAAAACAAAAGGAACTATCATCATCCCAGAGGTAAGCATTCACACCAAAATAACCCTAGAAGAGATCTATTTATTATCAGATGCTACACATGCGATGAGAAAGGACATGTAACGTCCCTGACCCTCTGACCAGCGAAGAGGATGCTACTAACACCAAACATACGGGGAAAATAGCCCCATGAAGATGAATAGGCATATATTGCTGAATTAAAAAGCTTAAACATAAAACATATTAAGATGCATAATCCTTCATATACATAGCAGAAGCAAACATACATTCATTCAAGCATACCACATGTTCATCATATTCATTAATCAGTAAATACAAATGCAGAGATGACATAGTCAAGAATACTCATCTGATAGAACTCGTCCCGCAACCAGCTACGTCGCTGCAACATTCCACCCAACCATAGGCCAGCGTGCTCATCAATCTCTCAGCAACACTGCCACCCCCAAGCTGGGCATGATTCCTCAAGGAATAAGGGTCAAATTAGGCTTACACATAGCCAAGGTACACAAACCAGCCAAGCCCCCCCCCCAGTGGGGTTTATCAGGCCGTCAAGGAGCTAGGAAAGGCTAAATGCTAAGCTGGTGGCCTCAATGGGGGATAAGGATGCCTGCACCAGAGTTAACTTGACATCTAAGGCATCCACGCGCCTGACACCAGGAATCAGTCTTTTCTCTGCTTCACAGTCCCTCAGGCCCTAACTTCCCATTTCCAATACTCTTCAAGGGCTGTGGAGAAGAAAGCCAATAGTCTAACTCTTTCTGAGTGGATCCAAACACCAGTTTTCTCAAGCATACCCAGCCTCTAATCCTACTCTCAATAGTCCAAAGACCAACCACTACATGCCGCAGTAAAACAAACAGTCCATAGCTCTGGGAAGAAGGTAAAGACAACAGGGTGACAACCCTAAACAAAAGGGTGAAACACAGTTCAGGTCAAACAACACTTCAGATTTGTTCTTGGCCCTAGCGTGGCCAAAACAACTTGGCAACAATCCCTAAAGGACATCTCCAGCCTCAGCAACCAAGAAGCAACCCAAAACCAGGGGAAGAAAATAGCCCCAACGAGCGATGGTAACAATACACAGTCCACAAACGGGAAGGAAGCCAAACTCCCAACATTGACAGGGAAAAACACAAACTCATAGCTTGAAAAGGGGAAGACAATCCCTGAGTTGTTCTTGGCCCTATCATGGCCAAAACGACTCCACCACAACCTACAATAGCTAATTCACAAGGGATATCACAGCTAACAAAATTTGGAAAACAACAGCCCACAAACAACAACAGAAAACCACAACGATCCTTCACAGTATGGCAATGGTGGAGGCAACAAATGTCGACTCTATGCATGATCAGGAGGAAATAACACAACCACAGACTGGTAAAATGGTGCAAGAGAGAGAAAGGCGAACCCTCCACAAGAAATTGCACCTCTTTCTTAACTCAGCCCTGCGTGAGGAAGATGAACCGCCCCCCGACACGTCCCTGCATGAGAGTGAACCCCAACGGCCAAGAGAGTGGCGTAGTGATGGTTCCCTTACCCACGTGAAGGTGGAGAGACGACTGGCGGAGTAAGCGAGGTGTGGCAAAGACTGACAGTCCTGCCACCCTTCACTTCCAGCAATAACTGCCTCAACAACTCAGCAGAACATTAAAGTGGTGGTTGGATGAGACAAGGAAAGGTGAGCAAAACAAACAGGGTGCTAACACATGGATTTTCCCCCCAAAGGCTCCCACGGTTAGACAACTCCCCCCCTTAACCTTAGGAAATCATGCCCTTTTCATTTAACGTTGCACCGTCGTAGCTAGCTGTGGGTTTATTTTATTTGATGTGCATATTTACATGATGCCAATACTATAGTGTGCCGGGTAGCACGATATACCATCGGCAACGATCCCGATTGCCGAACATACACAACCAAATCGATGGTGGGGCTTTTGCCTTTAGCTCCTCACCACGATTAATTACAATATATACATCATGTACCTTTAATGTAACCGGGGTCAAAACCGGGGACATCACAATCCCCTCCCCCTTGGAATAACACCATCCTCGGTGTTCCAATACATAGGAATACATATACAATTTGCACATCCAAAATTTCAAAATTTTGCAGATCTGTCCCATGTTCAATTATTTACTTTGAACGTTTTGGACCAAGCCCCTTGGCTTCCACGAACTTCTCTTGCTGGTTCTCAACTCTTGGCTTATCCCGAAGCCTAGGAACTTTGTGGCTGCTGCCCTCGTTAGGTTCCCTCATTGGGCAGTCCCGGCATAAATGATGTCCTCTGCATTTCCAACATTTTACTAGCTGCTTCATCTTTTCCTGCTCAATTTCCTTTGAGTCCTCATGCCTGGACCATTTCTTAACAGATCGCTTGGATGAATGTCCCATCATTGATCCACTTTACTTGCCTTTACAGATTTCTCTCAAAAGGATTTTGACCTCCTTTTGCAAACCAATAGAGTCTTGCAAAATCTGGCGGTTCATCTCATTCTGCCTTTTTTGTATCTTGAGCATCTCTCCAAGATTCTCTTGGGTCCTAGCAATCGTTTGGAGAATAATTCCAACCAAGTCCAACAACTTTTGGTCTGCTGCCATGATCAATGTGCACCACTGGATTTCACCTTTCACCTATGAAATGCATCATTGAAACTCTGTTAGAACAAGCATAATATAGGCATTAAAATCAGTCAATTAACTACCCAATTGGCATGATAGTCCAAGCCTCATCGAGGAGACTTTCATATTTTTCATGCCTTCCCAACAGGCACATGAGCTCATTCATGTCCATTCTTGGGCAGGCAATTAACCATTCCAGCATTCACAATTTACTTTAAGCAAATACACACTTTCTATTTTCAGTCATACATGCTTCCACAACCTTTTGTTTTCTCAATGCATAAATATATATATATATATATATAATCAAAAGGTAAGAGAGAGCAGCAAGAGTTTTTCCCCTCTTTGTTTTGTTCCATCCTGGAACCCACACCACCACTGTGCCTTTTCATGCTCTCATCCTTCTTCACTTCACCGTGCATGCTGGACCAATCCCTTTTGGTCATGACACTTAGTGTCTCTAGTCTATTTCAGACCTCTCAACCATGGAGCCTCCCCACATGGTTTGTCTCGGCTGCTAGGAACTTCACAGTCTCACTAGCACCTTTTTCATTACTGCTCATTCTGAGCTCTTTAGGACAGTCACATGTCCACATGCATCCCTAGGATGCTCTCATAGCCCTCGCTTCCAGCGATACCTATATTCAAACATTGAATCAATTCACATGTTTAGTTTATTTGCATCGATTTTTACCTCTTCAAACAAGAGCTTAAAACATCATAACCAAATCATATACACACGTATATTCATAAGCAAGATATTGCAAAATAATCCAATACTTATCTGTATTGTGCATTTTCTCGTTGGTCCACAGGATCCTGTTTCGCTTTGCAAGCCTTGGGATCGCCTATGGACTTGTATGTTAGGCCAGCATGCAGGTTGCTTCACAACATCCTTTTATACATATATCAGGCACAATCAAGCCTACCTTCATTTGGGTTTATCCTGTCAACAATCGCCTGCACTTATATTAACAATACACTTATATCAACAATGCACTTATATCAACAATAAACGACCATTTCCAGGTTCCATTTCCAGTAGTGAGCTCTAATTCCACTACCCTATATCACACGAGAGACCATTCCCTTCTCTGAGTTGTCAGTTCCTCAGAAATGTCTCACTACCCCATATCACACAGGAGACCACTCCCTTCTCTGAGTTAACAGTCCCTCAAGAATGTCTCCTTCTTTGTGCTCTTTAGTAGGAGGTAGGATGAGCTCAAGCCATTGCCCATCTAGTGTACAATACCAGAATACATCTGTTTAGCCTGAAAACAAAAATAGTATAAGCATATTCGTTAGCGTTATTGTTCTAAAATTGTAACCACATTTCACACCATTCACTATCAAGTATTGAGACACTAGGAGTGTGTCCACTCCCTAGGGTGTAATCAATATTGAAAAACCCTTCCATGATCCAACATTGGAAGAGTGTGCCGCCCTTTTCCAGTGTGTGCCATGTAGGCCTTATTCATACTTAAGCAATCTGCCATAATGGAAATGAAATCAAAACATGCTCTGCATATTGAATTCAACAATTGGCATGCATATTCTTAGCTAGGGTTACAGAACACTTATCCATTTGCCGAGGCAGTATTCCTTCGTTGAGGAGGAATGGGGGATCCCTTCTCTGAGTTAACAGTCCCTCGGTTTTCTATCCCAATTCCTTTCACATTATATACCATCTCACTCATGTTGCTTACCAAACATGTAGTGCAGATGAGACATTTCCAAATGTCCAATGGAGTTTCACCCGAAACCCATTTCCAAGATAAGGGAAAACCTTCCCATGAAGTTTGGCTCCTGCAAGCCATCACACATGATCTTCCTGCAGTGTGTACCCTTGGCACATTTATCAAATAACCAAACAATCAATCATTATCTGATAATACAATCCAACTTTGATTGTTCCATAACCAAGCAATGACATTAGTAATTAAATTCAATGAGAATTTGCAACTCTATTTACTACAGAAATTGATTTGCTTGGCAATGAGGTGATCCTTGATTGTGGGTCTCTTGTGAGCAACTCTACTATGCCCATTATAATTTTATGCTTACTATCATAACCTGAATACCCACTTACAATGTGTCCTCCTAACACAATTCTATGCAAGCCAATAGTGATTAGTAGTTGTCAGCAATTCCTCAAATCCAAAATTCACAAATTCAAATTTAACAATCAATTATTCATACAAACTATTTTCATAGCTATGCGACTCTTCTCATAAGGTTTGGCTCTTTCACATGGTGAATTCCGGCATTTGTCATGGTCTTACTTTCATTTCCATGCTCCAAACAATCTACCTGGAACTTGAACTTCAGTCAGCCAAGCACCTAGTAAGTCTTGATGCATATAACCTTTCATTGCTGCAACAACCACTGAAGCATTTCCAGAATTTATAAAATTCAAATACTTCCTGCTGTTAATTGCATCAATATTACCAAAACTCGTTTACTTCACGCAATCATTATCATACTTTAAATTACAGGGTACAATCCCCTCATTTATGTAATTTAAATGAAAGGTTTAGATACTTCTTACTTCCCAAACGTATCATTTGTACCACCCTGCCCTTTCATAGAGCATTTCCGGCAGCCAATTGATCATGACTACCTCTTCATGCACTTACTATCCTGCATTCATGACAGCTCTTGAAATGGTTCCAAAATTGTCATCTATTCATCATTTCAGCCATTAGTTATTCATAATATCACATGCACTATCTCAATGCATTTATGCAATGCGTCACCACATTTGCACCCATACTTAGGTAATCATTTACTCGCACCTTTCATATGCATCCATTCAATGCATAACTACAAGATTTATGAAATCTTTTAATGCATATCCACTCAATGCTACCTTGCATTGATTCAGGAATAATATGCATTCAAACATACCATGCATGGCCTAACCATGACTACTTCATATAGGATGCATTACTATAATCAAGATCATCAGTGCTTACTTTCTTCGGGCTACTAAGCTCATAGCAACATAATACAGGCATAGCATATTTCTATATGAAGGTAGTATAACATTCAAATATCCACATGGTATGAGATCTCTTACCTTTACCACTCCAGGCAATTGTCATAATTAAACTCTTACCTTCATGGGTCCTACTTACACCCTTGACATTACCAGTTTGGTTGGTCCTTTTCAGGAGATTGCAGAATTTACTCACCAACTTTTGATTCTAGACTTGATACCTTATCCCTTTCTTCATAGGGTTGCTAGTCACATTTGTCAGCATCAGCAACATATTCAGCCATGTCCATGTTGTCGTTGGTTTTTCCACTAATGCCAACACCAATGCAATAATTATCATTAGTGGCTCATTATTAATGTACAATCCTCACTATTCTTATCTACATGTAATATCCTATGCATGAAAGGCATATCATCATACATTTCATGTATAAAACTTGTAATCATAATTAGCAAGACGGGGTTTAAGGAAATTTCCTTTTTCAAGTCCTTCATCTTTGTGTTAGGATTATTAATCCTCCCTTGTCCAATTTGGTCATATGTCTAAATCGGGAGTCCATCCAGTCTATTTATAGTCATTTACACCATTGGGTCAACATGACCTAATTGGGGAACATGTTTCAGTTACTAAAGTGTGGGGAACACTAATTGAGGCTTACTGCCACTGATTGCATTTAATTGCATCGATTTAGGAGCCTCCTAGACCAATCCATACAATTTAGGAGCCACTGGGAGTGCCGAAACCAACCAAGGCCAGTTCAGTTTAGTTGATGACTGGTTAAGCTAAGTTAGGAGTCAGTTACATTCAGTTCTAGTCCTATACATTCAGTTAGTGCTAGGTTTACTTGACTGAACTCAGGAGGGGCACATTTCTCACCTACTACAGTCAGTTAGCCTTAGTCAACACTGAATGTAACACTTGAGTTGTGTTTTAGAACTCCGATGAACTCCGGTTATGGTTTAGACCATGTTAGTTAACTATTGAGTCCTCCGATAGTGATTTGGGCAAGGTCTTAGTTACCTACAGTCAAGTAGGGTCTAATCAATTTGAATTTCCTCATGTGGATTCGAATTGATTGTGGCTATTAAAGCCATTGTACTTCATTGTAATTATCATCTAATTACTCTTTGATTAATGAAAAACATTCATAGCTGCAAGCCATTTTTGCATTGTTTCATTCTTCAATAATTGAGTAAATTGTGTGATCTATCATGTGAGTTGTGTGTTTGTCCATAGATCTATGTGCTCAATTTAATATGGTATCAGAGCCTCGGCGGACAAGGCACTTCTCCTCCTCAGATCTCCTACTAGATCATTTTTTGAGCAGAATTGCTCATTCCAGCACTGCACCAGAAGTGGAGAATTTACCACTTAATACCCCAAGCAAAGGAATTGTTGATTAAGATTGCTTGATTAACTAAGCTAAGTGTGAAGAAAATTCCAAAAGTGCAGGCTGTCCGACTTTACAGTGCCTTTTTTTTGTTTTTGCAGGTACAACTTCGAAATGAATTCATTAGTTCCTCTTTTGATCCGATCCTCAGACTATTATGAATGGAAGGTGAAGATGATTATATTTCTGAAAAGACAAGATCTCCTTTGGGTGTCTAATGGACTCGGTAGAAAGTATTTTGAGAGTGAAAATGACTGGCTAAATGCAAAGGATGCAGCTTTTGAAATAATGAAACTGGCTCTTTCTCCTAGCTTGCGCTACCTCAGTAGATCTATTAAAGATCCACATGAACTCTGGAAAAGATTGGACAGAACCTTTGGAATGATTCATGAGGATCATAATAGAACTTTGGAGAGCACATCTAGCACCATAAGCATCCTTGATCCAAAAATCTCTACCTCCACTCTCTCTGATGAAGTTGTTCAAGATGAAGAAGAAGCAGAAACTTCTACACAGTTAATTCAAATTGAAGACAGTCTCCATGCAGTGACTCCTTCTCCTGATGCTCCAGAAGTTCATGAGATCTCTGATATCTCATCTTCTCATATTGCTGAAACAGAATAGGACATTCGAATCTCTAATATTGAAGAAAAATTCTGCTGCACTTCCGTGCAAACATTCACCAGTGATTTTCCTTTGAATTCTGTGCAAAATTTACTAGTAATTGCTTCCGAAAGTGAAGAGAAATTTGATTTTTATTCCTCAAATGTTGCTGCTGGTGTACAAATATGTGATACCTTGGATATTTTGGAAGAAATATGAGATTACCAGAGTGATCCATTCACTCCCCATGATCTAGTTTTTCCAGCAAATTCCTGCAAGATTGCATGCACCAAAATTCAGAATTTTGAAGAAGAAGAAAGCTATGGATCCACTGTCTCGGTTAACCATTTATTTGAATCTGATATTAACCTTATTGGATCTGATATGATATTATTTAGATATGATATAATATTTCTTGGTTCAATATATCAAATTCATAATCTTTCAGTACCGCTTGTAGCTGTTCTCATCAACGGTGTGAAGAAACAAGTACCGCAAGTTTCCTACAAAACTGCTGCTGGGGATTTGATTCCATTTCACAGTTTTGGATCTGTTTTGAACCTGTTTAGATCTGATTTAATTTTTTATCTGATATTATTTGGTTCATATTTTAAAATTCAAAAGCTTTCAGTCATGCTTGTAGCTGCTCTCACCAATTCTGGTGTGAAAAATCAAGTACCGCACTTTCTCTTCAAAACTGCTGATGGGGATTTGGTGTTAGTTTCCTCATATGAGGTTGCTGATATTTTATTATGTGATTAATTAGCTATTTCATAAGATATATCAGACTATGGAGCTCAAGCATTCGCTCTCAACAGTCCCAATGCTTCTCTACCATTGATCACATGCTCATCTCCTCACAAAACTAGTAAAGAGGAAGATTTTCTGCATCTGCCTGGACACTTGCTCCTAACACTTGGGGATGTTCTTACCACTCATGGTTTTCTGTTCATGGATGCAACATATTAGTTTCTTGAGTGTTCCTCACATGTTCTAAATCCTCAAGAACCTTTTCTCACTTATTAATGACTTCAGTTGCTCTACATGGGTCCAGTCTTCATCCGACAGCTGTCTATATTTATGATTTAGTTGAGCATATCATTATTCTTCCAAAGAGGAAGATTACTCTAGACATAATGATGGAGAGGTTCACATGCCAGGCCCTAGGATACCTGTGCACAGAAGAACCAAATTGATCCTGATTCTACCTGCTTAATTAGAGGGGGGGGGTTTTCCCCAACACCTTGTTTTTGAGCAATTACTTTACTTTACTTGATGTAATGGGTGGCCTATGGTATTAGTTACCAGGGCCCACAGATTTTCCAAGTTAGCATTTAGGGGAAGTGTTAGGATTATTAATCCTCCCTTGTCCAATTTGGTCATATGTCTAAATTGGGAGTCCATCTAGTCTATTTATAGTCATTTACACCATTGGGTCAACTTGGCATAATTGGGGCACATGTTTCAGTTACTAAAGTGTGGGGAACACTAATTGAGGCTTACTACCACTAATTGCATTTAATTTCATCGATTTAGGAGCCTCCTAGACAAATCCCTACAATTTAGGAGCCACTGGGAGTGCCGAAACCAACCAATGTCAGTTCAGTTCAGTTGATGACTGGTTAAGCTAAGTTAGGAGTCAGTTACATTCAGTTCTAGTCCTCTACATTCAGTTATCACTAGGTTTACTTGACTGAACTCAAGAGGGGCACATTTCTCACCTACCACAGTCAGTTAGCCTTAGTCAACACTAAATGTAACACTTGAGTTGTGTTTTAGAACTCCAATGAACTCTGGTTATGGTTTAGACCAGGTCAGTTAACTATTGAGTCCTCTGATAGTGATTTAGACAAGGTCTTAGTTACCTACAGTCAAGTAGAGTTTAATCAATTCGAATTTCCTCATGTGGATTCGAATTGCTTGTGGCTATTAAATCCATTGTACTTCATTGTAATTACCATCTAATTACTCTTTGATTAATGAAAAACATTCATAGCTGCAAGCCATTTTTGCACTATTTCATTCTTCAATAACTGAGTAAATTATGAGATCTATCATGTGAGTTGTGTGTTTTTCCACAGATCTATTTGGTCAATTTAATACTTTACATGGAACTCCTCTTCCACACAACAGCTGGTGGTCTTGCTACCTCTAGGCATGCAATTCCCGGATTTGTCCACATTGACAGCATCCCATTTCTCTTTCACACAATCACTAGCATTTTCTGCTCCACACTCAGATTTTGGTGACTTTCCCTTGTTCCCCATTGGATAAGCTTTCCGACGCCTATCCACATGCTTCATTCTAACCTCGGGTGTGAAAACCACACCACTTCTAGAATAGTGGCAAAACATACAACTGTATTTTGGTCGGGAATGCTAACTTCAGTCACCTGGAATTTTCTTCCTTTTCAGCCCTATAATCCACTGACAGTCTTCTAAAATCCACTAAAAAATAGTTGGAATTTGCTCAAAAAAATACACCTTTTAAAAACCCAAATTTCCTTGTACAAGATTGGGTCTCCTTCCAACTATCGTTCCAAAGTTTCGGCGGCCAGAATCACTAATCTTCTCCGCTGCTCATCGACGATCTGTTCCTTTAATTTTTTGAGTTTCATCGATGAGAAAAATAACTATTCATCGGGTCCTCTCTTTACTAAACTTCCTGTGTTTCGACGACTGAAACCTCTAATTTCTTTCGCTGTATCGGCGAGTTGCTTGGCTACTGTTCTAAGTTTCATCGGCGATTCCTTGGTCTATTTTCGTCCGAAGTTTCGTCTATTGCTCCAAACTTCATCGGTTGTAGCATAGACTAACTTGTTGCATCAACAGCTAGGTGCCCTACGCATCGAACAGTTAGTCCCTTGAGCTTCCACAATGGCGGCCCACAATCGAACTATATCTTTTGCAGCTCACAACTTTGTCGGCGGTCGGAGCGACTAGGCTCTTGCGGCATCGACGCTCGGAGAACATCGGGTGATTAGTTCTTCTTTATATGGCCGCAATAGCAGCCCACAATCTCTCTATGCCTTCCATAGCGACAGTTCTATCGACGGTCGAAACAATGGCCATCAGTGGAATAGTCTACTAATCAGCTGCAACGGCGGTTGTTCAATCAACTAACTTTATCCGACGTAGCTCATCGGCATATGAAGCACCTAATCATTTGCAATGTGATCAACTAACCATTGCCGACGACCGATGATTCTACGACTTAGAAAAATTTTCAAAATTTTTCTCTTTAGTCTTCTTTTCTGCTGCTTCATCGGCTCAACTATCTATTATTCTCCGGCGATGCGAAAAACTTCCTATTCCTTCCTTATTAGAACCATAATTCACTAACACCTCGGCATCAGCGAGTTGGAAGACTAATGCATCGGCAGAATAGTTCACCCATCAGCAGCAACGGTGGCTCATCATCTTCGATATTTTTCCAATCGGTGGCCCAATCTGATCGGCGTTGGCAATTGGAACTTTTCTCGTCGGAAGAATAGTGCTCTAGGCTTCTGTAACGGCGGGCGCACGAACCACTATCGTCTTTTGATGGTCGATGATTTCGGGCCTTAAAGAAATTTTTTTAACTTTCTTTACTGTGTCGGCTGTCAGAACGTCTTCCTCTACAGTGTCGACGGTTGCAGGCTCTATCCATCGGAAGGATAGTCCTCTAGCTATCCGCAATGGTGGTGCAAGATCATTTAATTCCTTCCAATTTTCATCGATGATTCGCACAACTAACATGCTTCAATGGCCGACGAAGTCAACACTTAGAAATTTTTTGAAATTATGCGCCATCGACGCCGGAGGCTCTATCCTTCGGAAGGATAGTGGTTTAGCCATCTGCAATGGTGGCGCTCAACCAGCTAAGAATCGGCGATCCATTTGTCTAAGTGCTCCGATGTGCCAACGACCAAACACTTAGGAAATTTTCCAAAAATTCTCCTCTGTCATGCACAGATTTTCTTATGTTTTCTGTTGGGCAGAAGGCAACTTGCGTCTGCTAGCTAACCTTTCATGGCCCATTCAGGCCCATGCTGCAACCTTTAGCTCTGATACCATTCTGCAACATTGTCGACCCTCTGACCGATGAAGAGGATGCTACTAACACCAAACATACGGGCAAATAGCCCCATGAAAATGAACAGGCATATATTGCTGAATTAAAAAGATTAAACATAAAACATACTAAGATGCATAATCCTTCATATACATAATGGAAGCAAACATACATTCATTCAAGAATACCACATGTTCATCATATTCATTAATCAGTAAATACAAATGCAGAGATGACATAGTCAAGAATACTCATCTAATAAAACGCGTCTTGAAACCAGCTACGCCACTGCAATGTTCCACCCAACCATAGGCCAGTGTGCTCATCAATCTCTCAACAACACTGCCACCCCTGAGCTGGGCATGATTACTCAAGGAATAAGGGTCAAAGCAGGCTTACACATAGCCAAGGTACACAAATCAGCCAAGCCCCCACAATGGGGTTTATCAGGCCGTCAAGGAGCTAGGAAAGGATAAATGCTAAGCTGGTGGCCTCAATGGGGGCTAAGGATGCCTACACCAGAGTTAACCTAAATTCTAAGGCATCCATGCACCCGACACCAGGAATCAGTCCTTTCTCTGCTTCACAGTCCCTCAGGCCCTGACTTCCCCTTTCCAATACTCTTCAAGGGCTGTGGAGAAGAAAGCCAGTAGTCTAACTCTTTCTGAGTGGCTCCAAACACTAGTTTTCTCAAGCATGCCCAACCTCTAATCCTACTCTCAATAGTCCAAAGACCAACCACTGCATGCCGCAGTAAAACAAACAGTCCACAGCTTTGGGAAGAAGGTAAAGAAAATAGGGTGACAACCCCAAACAAAAGGGTGAAACACAGTTCAGGTCAAACAATGCTTGAAAGTTGTTCTTGGCCCTAGCGTGGCCAAAAAAACTCAGCAACAATCCCTAAAGGACGTCTACAGCCTTAGAAACCAAGAAGCAACCCGAAACCATGGGAAGACAATAGCCCCAACGAACAATGGCAACAATACATAGTCCGCAAATGGGAAGGAAGCCAAACTCCCAACATTGATAGGGAAAAACACAAACTCACAGCTCGGACAGGGGAAGACAATCCCTGAGTTGTTCTTGGCCCTATCGTGGCCAAAACAACTCCACCACAATCTACAGTAGCTAATTCACAAGGGATATCGCCGCCAACAAAATGTATAGAACAATATCCCACGAACAACAATAGAAAACCACAGTGATCCTTCATAGTCCAGCAATGGTGGAGGCAACAAATGCTGACTCTATGCGTGATCAGGAGGAAAGAACATAACCAAGGACTGGTAAAACGATGCGAGAGAGAGAAAGGAGAACCCTCCATAAGAAATCATACCTCCTTCTTAACTCAGCTCTACGTGAGGAAGATGAATCGGCCCCCTACGTGTCCCTGCATGAGAGTGAACCCCAATGGCCAAGAGAGTGGCGTAGTGATGGTTCCCTTACCCACGTGGAGGTGGAGAGATGGCTGGTGGAGTGAGCAAGGTGTGTCAAATACTGACAATCCTACCACCCTCCACTCCCAGCAATAACTACCTCAACAACTTAGCAGAACATTAAAGTGGTGGTTGGATGAGAGAAGGCAAGGTGAGCAAAACAAACAGGGTGTTGACACATGGATTTTCCCCCCAAAGGATTCCACAGTTAGACAACCCCCCCTTAACCTTAGGAAATCATGCCCTTTTCATTTAATGTTGCACCGTCGTAGCTGGCTGTGGGTTTATTTTATTTGATGTGCATATTTACATGATGCCAGTACTATAGTGTGCCGGGTAGCACGATATACCATCGGCCACGATCCCGATTTCCAAACATACACAACCAAATCGATGGTGGGGCTTTTGCCTTGAGCTCCTCACCACGATTAATTACAATATATACATCATGTACCTTTAATGTAACTGGGGTCAAAACCAGGGACATCACATGACACATCTCCAAATACTATCTCGGAAACAAAGGAGGCGCTCAAAAGAAGAAGAACTACAAAAGAAGACATCATTCTCACACTACAGAGGATGATGAACCTCCAAGAAAGAGAGACAAAGAAGAAGTCTCTTCTAGTGATGAAGAATATGTTTTGATTTCTGTTCTCACTGGAATTGTCACACATGGAAGAAATGATTGGCTCATAGATAGTGGGGCTTCCAAACATATGACGGGATTCAAAGAATCCTTTGTGAAACTATCCAAACATGAGTCACCCCACAAAGTGAAACTTGGGGATGACTACCAATATCCCATGAAAGGTAGTGGTGAATCCTCTTATAAGCTAGACTTTGGAAAGTCTATGAAGATGAAGGATGTCTTGTTTGTAGCAGGACTAAAGAAGAACCTTCTCTCCATCTCTGCATTAGATGTAAAAGGAATGAGGATTGCATTTGTAGATGGCCAACTCCTTATGTGGCTAATGGGAAAGACTATAGATGATACAGTTGTGATTGGAGAGCAAGAGGGAGGATTATACAAATTAAAGGGCCAACTAGAACAAGCTTTGGTCCATGACTTAATAGATGTTGATGTATTTGTAACTTTGGAATGTATCCATCTATGTATCTTATGTATTGTAACCCAATGTTCATTCCAGGATGTATCTATTATGTAATTGAGTCATGTTGTCATGCCCCGATGTTCCGATCGGGAGAATCAATAATGTAAACAAGTCATGTCAAGTCATAGTGAGTAATCCTTCGATTGTCTAAGGGTTAAAGTCCCCGCAGTTCCGGGGCACTAGGGTTATTAGACTCTTCTAGTAGAGGTTGGCCCTAGTAGGGTTTTAGTCATGTTGGGATTAGTATAAATAGAGAGTTGGGGTCTCTATTTAGCACACATCACTCACACCCTCAAGTGTAGCGCATAGTTGAGGAAGGAGAAGACACTAGGGCTAGACAAGAAGAAGATTATTGCTGTCGGGAGTGCATCTTACTGTTTTGCGTTTTTACATCTTGTGCTGATTCTATCTTTGAGGAATTTGCTAGGTTTTCTCCATTTATGGTTTCCCCGATGAAAAACACTGTGTTCATTGTCTCTTGTGCTTGATTGTTGTACTTGTTATTCTCTCAGTAAAGATCCTAACATAATGCTAGCTTAATGTTGAAAAACTAACATGGTATCAGAGATAACCTGAGAAGAAGACACTGTGCAGCTGCAGGAACTAGGGCTCCCTAGTTTGTGGATCTTCCTCCAGATATTTTCAGCAAAAGTAAGGTGGAATAACTCTCCTCCTTAGGGCGCATCTTTCTATCAAAGCAGAATCCAATTCTGAGGTTTTTCAGTTTTGGACCTGTCACTGCTGTCGGAAATTAGGGCTTTTCACAGAAGAGGAATTTTTTAGTGAGCCCAGGCCTGGATTGATCTCCTCCCCAAAATCAAAGTTAGGGACAAATTTCAAGGCATTTGGGTGGACATAACTCCGAAAAAGAAAAACCCTAATTTGCTCCTGAACCAGCTCAAGTTTCAGATCCAACATCTTGAACCTGGTAAGATCTAAAATCTTTTGTATTTCCATTTGAGGTTCTTAGTTAAGAAGTCTCATCATACCAAGCTTGATGAAAAGCTTGAGGGAGCTGATAGCTTCCAAGCCTAGAAGTATAGGATCTCCCTAGTCCTAGAAGAAAATGAGTTAGACTCCTACATCCATGAGGAGGTTCCAGTTCCAGAGGGAGATGAGGCAAAGGCCTTACATAAAAAGAAGATGGTTATGGAAAAGAGGATCATTGTTGATTCTATCAAGGTTCACCTTATCCCACAGGTGTCCTCTCTCAAGACACCTAAAGCTATGTTTGATGCCCTAACCAATTTTTTTGAAGGGAAGAACATAAACTGGAAGATGACCCTGAGAAACCAACTGAAGAATGTGAACATGCAGAATGCAGAAACAATCCAGTCTTACTTCACAAGAGTTTCTTAGATCAAAGAACAACTAGAAGCAGTTGATGAAGAAGTGGAAAATGCAGAGATTGTAATGACTACATTGAATGGCCTTCCTAGGTCATGGGATTATTTCATCCAAGGAATCCATGCTAGAAAGAAGTTAGTCAAGTTCAGCAGACTATGGGAAGAGTGCTCTCAAGAAGAAGCTCGGATAGCAGCTCGAGAAGAGAATATGGGAAGTGAAGACCAAGCTCTCATGGTACACTCCGAGTCTCACTCCAAGTCAAGCAAAAGAAGACCTCATAGCTCCAGAGGTAAGCACTCTCACAAAGATAACACTAGAAGAGATGTATCTGGGATCATATACTATACTTGTGATGAAGCAAGACACTATGCAAGGAATTGTCCTAACAAACAGAAGATAGTAAAGAAGAGCAACAAAAGAAGACATCATGCTCATGCTACAGAGGATGATGAACCATCCAGGAAGAGATCCAGATATGAAAGTGAAGATTCTTCAAGCGAGGATGAATATGTCCTGATATCCGATCTCATAGGTAACATTACTCATGGTAGTGATGATTGGCTTATAGACAGTGGGGCTTCCAAACATATGACTGGATTCAAGGAGTCCTTTGTGAGACTGTTAGAACATGAATCACCTCACAAGGTAAAGCTTGGAGATGACTACCAATATCCAATAAAAGGTAGTGGGGAATATTCCTATAAATTAGACTCTGGAAAATCTCTAACAATGAAAGAAGTATTATTTGTGCGAGGACTCAAGAAGAACCTTCTCTCCATATTAGCATTAGATGCAAAAGGAATGCGGGTTGCATTCATAGATGGTCAAGTCATCATGTGGCCAAAAGGAAAGACTATCAATGATGCGGTAGTGATTGGAGAACAAGAAGGAGGATTATACAAATTGAAGGGCCATCCAGAACAAGCCTTGGTCCATGACATAGTAGAGCCAAGTGAAATTTGGCATAGAAGGCTTGCAAATGTGCATTACAGAGCACTACCTATTGCAAGCAAAGCTGTCGAAGGTCTTCCATAAATCCAAGCAAAACATGATGGGGTCTGCAAAGGATGTGCGAAAGGAAAGAATACAAAGAAGACATTTCCAAGTAGCGAAAGCAAAGCAAAAGGAATCTTGGAAATCATCCACTTCGATGTATGCGGTCCTATGTCATCAAACTCTCTAAGCGGGTATGCATATTATGTTTCTTTTATTGATGACTTTTCTAGGAAGACATCGGTTTACTTCATGAAGAACAAAGATGAAGTATTCAATAAGTTCAAGGAATTCAAATCCTTGATCGAGAACCACACTGAAAAGAAGATCAAGATCATTTGATCAGATAATGGCGAAGAATTCACTTCAAATGAACTCAAAGAGCTATGCAAAGAATCAGGGATTAAGAGGGAGTTGTCCACTCCTTATAATCCACAACAGAATGGAATTACAGAATGGAAGAACAGAACTATCATGGAAGCTGCAAAGGAAATGCTTCATGATGAATACCTTCCTATGCATCTTTGGGCAGAAGTTACCAGAACAACGGTGTATGTACATAACTGTACTCCACATAGAGTACTCGAGAACAAGACTCCTGAAGAAGTCTTCTCTGGCAATAAACTAGAAGTCAGCCATCTCAGAATATTCGGCTGTCTTGTGTAACACCCCGGTTTTGACCCCGTTTGCATGATGTATATAATGTAATTAATCGTGGTGAGGAGCTAAAGGAAAAAGCCCCACCATCGATTTGGTTGTGTATGTTTCAGCAATAGGGATAGTTGCTGATGGTATGTCATGCTATCCGGCACATTATAGTTTGGCATCATGTAAATACACACATCAATTAAACTAAACCTACAGCCAGCTACGACGGTGCAATGTTAAAATGAAAAGGGCATGATTCCAAAGGATGGGGGGGGGGGGGATGATGAACCTTGAGTAATGGGGGAAAAAGCTACATGTCATCACCCTGTCTATTTTTCCCACCTTCCCTTGTCTCATCCAACCGCCTTTTTAATGTTCTGCTAAGTTGTTGAGGCATTTATTGCTGGAAGTGGATGGTGGCAGGACTGTCAGTCTTTGCCACACGCTCACTCCACCAGTCCTCTCTCCACCTTCATGTGGGTAAGGGAACCATCACTACACACTCTCTTGTGATTTTGGGGGTTCACTCTCACGCAGGGACGTGCAGCAGGGGGTCGGTTCATCTTCCTCACGCAGGGTTGAGTTAAGAAGGGGTGCGATTTCTTGTTTGGGGGTTCATTTTCCCTCTCTTACGCTGTTTGTTGGTCTGTGGTGGTGTTCCTTCCATTCAAACAGAGAACCAGTTTTCCTTTGGCATTATTGAGCTATGTATTGTTTTCCATCCTTCATGGTGGATCGTGAGCTGTAGACCGCTGTGTTTTCTTCCATGTTTTTCCTGGGCGGTATCTTTTTCCCTTGCGCACAGGTTGAGAGTTTGTTCTTTCCCCTTTTCTGCCTATGTAAGTTCTCTATCCATTACATTGGGGATTGTGTGTGCTATGGGATCGTGGATTTTGGTTGGCTATTTATTTCCACATTCGTTAACTGAGTTTTCCTTTGTCCACGCTGGGAGTTTGGCTTCTTTCCCAATTGCAGAATGCGTAATGTTGCCATCGTTTCATTGGGAGTTTGTGGCTATTGATGTACCCTGGTTTTGGGTTGCTGTTGAGTTGTTTTGGCCACACTAGGGCCAAGAACAACCCTAGGTTGTCTTGTGGACCTGAACTGTGTTTCACCTTTTGTTTGGGATTTCCATCTGGTTGTCTTTGCCTTCTTAACAGAGCTGTGAATGGGTTGTTTTGATGCAGTGTGCAGTGGTTGGTATTTGGACAGTTGAGAGTGGGATTAGAGGCTGGGTATGCTTGAGAAGAATGGCGTTGAGGCCACCAGCTTAGCATTTAGCCTTTCCTAGCTCCTTGACGACCTGGTAAAACCCTACTGTGTGGGTTTGGCTGATTGGCGAACCTTGGCTATGTGTAATCCTGCATTGACCCTTATTCCTTGAGGAATCATGCCCAGCTCGAGGGTGGCAGTGTTGCTGAGAGATTGATGAGCATGCTGGCCTATGGTTGGGTGGAACGTTGTAGCGATGTAGCTGGTTGCGGGCCAAGTTCTTCATTAAAAAGATAAGTACTCCTGACTATTTCATCTTTGCAATTATATCTACTGTTTCATGAGAAATGTATATGTTTGCTTCCGCTGAATGTTGAGTAACTATGTATCCTTGTATGTTATATGCATCTTAGTATGTATTATGTTAAGCTTTTTAATATCAGTATTTATCCCTGTTCGTGTTCATGGGGATGTTTTCCCATTTGTTTGGTGTTAGTAGCGTCCTCTTCGTCGGTCGGAGGGTCGGGGACATTACAGAGTGGTATCAAAGCAAAGGTTGCAGCATGGGCCTAAATGGGCCAAGAAGATGCAGTGACAGAGCGTATGTTGCAGCAATTGGGCCTTAGAGGGCCATGAAGAATCAGTTAACAAAGGCAGGGTGCCTACTGCCCAGAAGAAAACAGGAGAAAATTCCAAAAAATTTCTAAGTCCGAAAATCATCAGATGAGCTAGGCGGAAGTCGGCCTGATGCACAATGGACAGAACCTAGAGACGGAGCCGCAATGGTGGGAAGCTTCATGAGAAGTCTTTCGATAGAAGAAAGGGGAGGCTCATCGGAAGGGAGATGTAACGACAGAAATGAAGAGGTGTTGAGAGCTGATGCCATCAGGCGAAATAAGCCGACAAAGAGGAAATCCTTTGAAAATTTTTCTAAGTGTTGAGACCATCGAATCGTCAGAGAACTTAGTTGGAAGCCCCTTCGATACAGACCCCAGCGGTGGCGAGAGATAGAGGAAGTCTGAGCCGGTGAAGTGGATGGAAAAGCATGAAGGTGCCGCAATGGTGATGGAAGAAAGATGATGAAGACTGTCGAAATGTTAGCACATTTAGATGGAAGGACTTTCGATGCCGCCGACGGAAAACAATGGAAGTCGAAGCCGTAGTTGCGGAGGGAATTAGCCAAAGTCGCCGATATGTTGGAAAAACTTGGTTGTTCGAGGCATCGATAAGCAGCGGAGGAGTTAGGCGATTTGATTGGAGAAATTTAGAAGAAGTTTGAACCGATACATCAGTGAAAATTAGTTGATTGAGCGGCGAAGTTTAGGTAATGGAAACGCCAACACGGCGGCAAGAAAGAGGTGAAAGCGCTGAGGAGAAAGGAGGATTTTTCGCCAAAATTCTCTTAAGTGTTAAAGACGTTGGTGAAAATTTGTCATTTAGATCATTGATGCGGCATCAGATGTTGGAATAAAATAGATGTTGAGGGTGCCGATACGTTGGTGGAAGAAAGTAGAAAGGGAAAAATTTTGAAAATTCCTCTAAGTATGGAAACTGTTGACGAAATTTAGTTGTTTGAGCAGTCGATGTGGCAGCAAGTATCAGAGAAATAGAAGATGGGATCATCGATAATTAGAGGATGAGGTTTTCGATGCAGCGGTGGAAGAGAAGAGAAGGTTTCAACAGCAATTAGTTAACGGCAGAGCCGCAGTTTCGGCAGAGATCTCCCGAAGATCGCTGAAACGTCGGTGAAGGTTAGATGATTGAGCAGTCGATGTAGCGGCGGACGAAGGAGGAAGTTTTTTTCGAAGAGCTAGAAGCATCGAAAAAATTTAGACGATCGAGCAACTGATGCGACGGTGGAAGGAAGAAGAAAAATTTAAATTATTTAAATTTCTGAAAAAATTTCTAAGTACAGAAAACATCGAAAAACTTTAGAAGATCGGTCCGCTGATACGTTGAAAGCCAGAGGAGGATTGACCTGAAACGTCGAAAAAATTTAGTTCATTGGACCGCTGATGAGTGTCGAATGAAAGATGAATATTAGATCGCCGAAGTGTCGGAAGCTTAGAGAACTAGCCGTCCGACAGGTAGAGGATTCGATCGCCGATCATGGCTTTTGCAGCACTGATAAAGGACTCGGAAGCTTAGACGGATGGGGATCCAAAATGGGGGAAGACGTTAGCTATTTGACCACCAAGGGATAGGCTTTGGCATCACTGATAAATTCTGGAAGCGTAGATGAACAAACCACCGATGAGCAGCGGAGGAAATTAGTTGTTCTGACTACTGAAATGTCAGAATGATAGTTGGGATGAGACCCGATTCTATTCAAGAAATTTTGGGTTTTTTTCAAAGTGGAATTTCTCTCAGCAAATTCCAACTGTTTTTCAGTGGATTTTCAGCAGACTGCCACTGGATTATAGGGCTAAAAAGGGAAGAGAATTCCAGGTGGCTAAAGTTCGCATTCCAGACCAAAATTCAATGGTGTGTTTTGCCATCATTTTTGAAATGGTGTGGTTTTCACACCCAAGGTCAGAATGAAGCATGTGGATAGGCGTTGGAAATATTATCCAGTAGGGAACAAGGGAAAGTCACCAGAATCTAAGTATGGAGCAGCAAAGTGCTAATGACGGCCGTTGCTGACAATATGGATAAATCTAGGAATTGCATGCCCAGAGGTAGCAAGGACTATGAAGTCAAACCAGCTGTTGTGTGGAAGAGGAGTTCCATGCGAGGATGTGGGACTTGAAAAGGGAAGTTTCCTTAACCCCTGTCTTGCTAACTATATTATATTTTATAATTTTTATGCATGAAATGCATGAGGATATGCTTTGCATACATAGGATATTGAGGATTATACATCTATAAGGAACCACTAATGATAGTTATTGCATTGGTGTTGGTATTAGTGGAAAAACCAACGACAATATGGGCCTGGCTGAATATGTTGTTGATGCTAACAAATGTGACTAGCAACCCTCTGGAGGAAGGGATAAGGAAACCAGTCCATAATCAAAAGTTGGTGAGCAAATTCTGCAATCCTCTGCATGATACCGACTAAACTGGTAATGTCGAAGGTGTAAGTAGCATCCATGCAGGTAATGGCTTAATTATGGAAAATTCCAAGGAGTGGTAAAGGTAAGAGACCTCATACCATGTGGATATTTGAATGTTATACTACGTTCATATAGAAAGGTGTCATGCCTGTATATATTGATTGAGCTTAGTATCCCAAGGAAAGTAAGTACTGATGATCTTGATTATAGTAATGCATCCTATATGAAGTAGTCATGGTTAGGCCATGCATGGTATGTTGAATGCATAATATTCCTGAATCAATGCAAGGTAGCATTGAATGGATATGAATTAAAAATAATTTATGAATCTTGTAGTCATGCATTGAATGGATGCATATGAAGGGTGTGAGTGACTGATTGCATACGTAAAGGCACAAATGTTGTGATGCATTGCATGAATGCATTGAGATGAGTGCATGTGATATTATGGATAACTAATGGTTGAAATGATGAATTGATGACAATTCAGGAACCATTTCAAAGGCTATTATGAATGCAGGATAGTAAGTGCATAAAGAGGATAGTCATGATCAATTGGCTGCTGGAAATGCTCTATGGAAGAGCAAGGTGGTACAAATGATACACTTGTGAAGTAAGGAGTATCTAAACATTTCATTTAATTGCATGAATGATATGACTATACCTTGCAAATGTTAGTATGATAATGATTGCGTGAAGTAAATGAGTTTTGGGTAATATTGATGTGATCGACAGCTAGAAGTATTTGAATTTTATAAATTCTGAAAATGCTTCAATGATGGTTACAAAAATGAAAAGGTTATATGCATCCAGACTTACCAAGTGTTTGGTTGATTGAAGCTCAGGTTTCAAGGAGATTATTTAGAGCATGGCAATGAGAGTAAGACCATGACAAATGCCGAAATCTACCATGTGAAAGAGCCAAACCTTATGAGAAGAGTCTCATCGCTGTGAAAATAGTTGGTATGCATAATGGGTTGTTAAATTTGAATTGTGAATTTCGGATTTAAGAAATTGCTGACAACTACTAATCACTATTGGCTTGCATAAGATTGTGTCAGGAGGACGCATTGTAAGTGGGTATTCGTATTATGCTAGAAGCATAAAATTATAAAGGGCATAGTGGTGCTACTTGCAAGAGACCCACAAATGAGGATCACCTCATTGCTAAGCAAATCAATTTCTATAGTAGACAGAGTTGCAAATTCTTATTGAATTTGATTACTAATGTCATTGCTTGGTTATAGAACAATCAATTTGGATTGTATTATCAGATAATGATTGACTATTTCGCTATTTGATTAATCTGTTAGGGGTACACACTATAGGAAGATCATGTGTGATGGCCTGCAGGAGCCAAAATTCATGGGAAGGTTCTCCCTTATCTTGGAAATGGGTTTCGGGTGAAACTCCATTGGAGATTTTGGAAATGTCTCATCTGCACTACATGTTTGGTAAGCAACATCAGTGAGATGGTATAGATTATGTCGGTAAGAAATGTGTGGATATGAAATGTAAAAGGATTTGGGATGGCTAATCGAGGGACTGTCAACTTAGAGAAGGGAGCCCCATTCCTCCTTAACGAAGGAATACTGCATCGGCAAATGGATAAGTGTTCTGTGACCCTAGCTAAGAATACACATGTCAAATTGTTCAACTCAATATGCAGAACATGTTTTGATTTTATTTCCATTATGACCGATTGCTTGAGTATGAATAGGGCCTACATGGCACACACCGGGAAAGGGTGCACACTTTTCCAATGTTGAGTCATGAAAGGGTTTTCAATATTGACTACACCCTAGGGAGTGGATGCATTCCTGGTGTCTCAATACTTGATAGTGAATGATATGAAATATGATTACCATTTTAGAGCAATAACACTGATGAGTTTGCTTATATTGCTTGTGTTGACAGGCTAAATAGATGTAGTTGGGTGTCGCACCCTAAAGAGAAAAGGCAAACGGTTGTTGTGAGGGGTTGCGAAGTAAGGGTTATTGTTGCTATAAGTGTGCATTATTGTTGATATAAGTGTATGTTGATATAAGTTTATGTTGGTATAAGTGTATTGTTGATATAAGTGTATGTATTATTGTTGATATAAGTGTATGTTGGTATAAGTGCATGTTGGGCTGTTATATGCCTGGGGATACATAGTAGATCCTGGACCTGGAAATGGTCGTGGTAAAGTTCCAAGCCCAGTTGACATGAGGGTGTATTGGACGGACATTAATTATTTGATGTTGTGGAGCAGCCTGTGTGCTGACCTAACATCCAAGTCCATAGGAAATCCCAAGGATTGCAAAGCGAAGCATGATCCTGTGGACGAACAAGGAAACACACAATACAGATAAGTATTGGACTAGTTTGCTTATGAATATACATGTGTATATGATTGGTTATGATGTTTTAAGCTCTTGTTCTAGAGATAAAACCGATGAGAATAAACTAAACATGTGAATTTATTCAATGTTTGGATATAGGTATAGCTGGGAGCGAGGACAATGAGAGCATCCTAGGGGTGAATGTGGACATGTGACTGTCCTAGAGAGCTCGGAATGAGCGGTAATGAAAAAGGTGCTAGTGAGACTGTGAAGTTCCTAGCAGCTGAGGAAACCATGTAGGAGGCTCCATGGTTTAGAGGTATGGAATAGACCGGAGACATTAAGTGTCAAGACCAAGAGGGATTGGTCCAACATTCACGGTGAAGTGAAAAAGGCTGAGAGCATGAAAAGCCATAGCGGTGGTGTGGGTTCCAGGATGGAACAAAACAAAGAGGGAAAAAACTCTTGCTGCTCTCTCTTGCCCTTTTAATTTTATA
>LPNX010760373.1:153936-209810 GCA_001517045.1 Pseudotsuga menziesii | reverse complement strand
GTCATCAATCCCTACTTAGGATTAAGTTTATCATAATGTCTCAGAAAATTAAATAAAACAATTACATAATTTTACAAAATTGGGGTATGTGACAATCTTCAACAGAGATACCCTTTTCGGGATCAAACTTTGGTAACACACGTTCAGGGTGCTTAGGTAAATCATGTAAAGCTACAACCAAGTTGAGTGGCATTTTGGCCTTCCATGCGGGTTGATTAATCATTACAACCATAATTCAAGGTGGAGATTGTGGTGGCTAATGTGGAAAAATTTGAGCTATACGGGAGTCTGGTCCTAACTGATCAAGAGGTTGAGTGATTTCTTGGATAGATAGATCGACCAATTCTTCCAAATTTTCCACAAGGATCGAATCATGACTGTAAGAGGTTGCTTTCCTGGGAGATCACCTTTTAGGTAACGTGGGAATTACTTTTAACCCTCTAAGTTTAGTAACGTAAGACCTTGTATGCCTCAATGATCAATTTCCTCAAATGGGATAACGTACAAACATCCTAAATCTTCTTATTTATAAATTACCCTTTATTGTTCTTCAGATTCAGGAATAAAATATTCATGGAAAGTCATTTTAAATGTCATTCTAGTGGAATATTTTCTTACAAAAGGATTTCCTCTGCTAGCCATGCACTGGATTCCCTCCTTCTAGAACCAAATTTGTTGATGCCTGGAAAAATACCAGGTACCGACAGTAGGGATCCTCGATAAACAATCCCAATTAGATTGTTCACCATTTGGTGTTGGGAATCCGTTCCGTTAACGTTTCAACTGTCATTGATTAATTTGTTTTAAACCTTTATCGGTTATGAACCAGTCCACCATTCTTTTTAAAGATGAGATGCAAGTGCCTAAACTAAATGCATGCAATTGATAAACATGAACCTCACAAATGATGCATAAGTTCTTACCTCCCATCGTACCATTCTTGCTTTCTCAATTACTTTTTTAAATCTAAGACTAAGATAATTTATTCTAATTTACTCTATTTCCATGGGGAGCGGATTTAAAATGAGAGGAATGTACTGTAACTATTCATATTAATCTCACGGGTAGTTTTTTCAATTTCATATGCACATTTACAGCAGAAATAATATCAAAGGTAGCTCTAACATAATAAAACATTCATTGCTCATTTCATACATAGACATTTATATGGAAATCAAAATAATTCATAACCAAAGAAATAATTTATAATAGTCAGAACGATCTCACAAATGCATGGAAACAGGAAGAAGTAATTCCACATTGTGACTTCCAAACATTCCAAGAAAATTTTTGTGTATCCTTTCCCAGCCAAAACAAGTCCTTCCTTATCAGCAGAAATTTAGTTCTCTTACAAATAGTCCAGTCCTTCTTTGTGCTAGAGAAAAATCCTTATATTGTAATTTCTACCCCTATTTATTACAATCTGAATTTGTCATTTTGTGACCTTTGGCCTACCCTAACCATAGAAATTCCCACAATTTTTCTTTCAGTGCTTTACATGCGAAAATACAAACGGTCCTATAAGAGATAAAATTTAGGTAGGCTTTTCCATGCTGGAGACAAATGTTTCCTACGTGCTAACCTTTTCAGCAATGGATTTGTATTTCATTTTCTCCAGTACTTGCAATGTCAATTCATGTATTGATAACTGCATATCCATTGATGCCACTGACTTGGTGAAAACCACACTGATAGTTTCGGTGAAATATTGCCAATTCCTTCCGATTTTTGGGCATGCGTCTGCTTCGACAAGTTTCAAGATTTGCACTTCGGAAGGTAATCTTTCTTGGAGATAATAAAACCTGTGACATGAGCATAGAGAGAAGAGTATTAGTAATACCTCAACTATTTCTAAAATCCAAAGAAATAAACATGCATGATTGTACTGAAGTATCCTATCATGAAAACAAAAGTTGTTATGTGTATGCATTCTTCTTCCTCGTTTTAAAACAACAGTAATTTATCAAAACAATGTTGCAGGTGAGCATCTTATTATGTGTTCTGTTATGCATATCTAGTTGCAAGTTTGTTAATGTTTATTGAAATTTTTTATGCAAGTTGAATGGAGTTCACAAGATTTATTTCCAACCCTTTATTTATTAACTTTAAAATGTCGAGGCGAAGGTTTTTTTTAATCACAAATTTAATGCGGTTGTTGGTGAAATGTCATTTGGCACGAAAATGTTTTGGTCGATGTGAAGGAAAAAGTAACACCTATGTATGTCAACAGTATTCTGAAAAACTCCTGTGATACTATCGATGGCGATTTTTGAGTTTTCGCGACCATGTCATTAAAAACAATTGAGTCTTCACCAACCGTGTCGGTGAGAACTCACCAAAATCCTTCGATTGGTTTTGACGTTGCTTATTTTATCAACCACGACTGTATTGGAGAAAATCTTAAATCTCCTTGAAAACTATGCAACAATTAATTGACGGAAGTATTTATTGATCTCTCTAATTGTTTCAGAGGTGACTCGTCGAGTTACGCCCGACAGTGTCGACGCGTTTCGTTGAGTTAAGCCGAAATGACATTTGGCCAAAACATCTTTTTCCCAAGCCGACCATGTCAGAAAAAATGGTTGATTTCTTCAGTTACATTGGAGAGACTTGCTGAGTTCTTCTGACATGTCTGTGAAAAAAACACAAGTTTGACTTAACCAAAATTGCTTTGTTCAAGTTTTGGAAAAAAACTAAGTGTTTAGGATGGACTCCCTAGAGCTGGAAAACTAGTCTAAGTAAGATTTCAATAAAAAATATAAGGAGGGGCCCTAAAATAAATAAAAAAATTGGGGAAGCAATTGCGGCAGCAATAGGACTGCAATGAGTTCAATGATGTTCACACTGGTTTGTTCCAAACGAATGTCTTGCATTATGATGAGAAATGTCAGAATGGATTGATTTTAATTCAGTTATTACAAACAATTATAATAATAATATTAATGTTTTCTACATGTATATAGTTGTATTTAATATATATGTGTGTGTGTGTGTGTGTGTGTGTGTGTGTGTGAAAATTTATGAGATGAGGCAAGAATTGAGTCACATTCTACCTTATCCGTCAAGCACGAGGATGGGACATGTGCCACATATAGAGACCTTGAACAATATGATTGAGAAGATACATGGTGTGTGGAGGGATATAAGAGTTGTCTTGTGTTGGGAGTTGGTAAGGAAAGTTGACATGTAGCATTCAATTAAGAAGAGCATGAGATCGGAAAGGAAATCAAAATTCATGGTGATGGACATGACCCGATACATATGCGCTTGAAACAATGATGATTTGCATCCCTTCCTCTCATGGATGGTTATTTTGGGAAGTTGTCATGGGAGTTTGGTTGATAGAGAGTTATGAGGACCACCTGGAGAGTGTGGTTATTGTGTAGTCCACTCTACTGTTCTAGGAGATATTCTGCAATTTCATGGGGTGACGAAAAGTCTAGGAACTATGTAGAGGAAACAAGCTGGGTTTAGGAGAGGAAGCAATATGAGGTAACACTGGTTGGAATGAAATTTCATCCAAGACACACCATGGAACATATTTCATGATATTGATTAGGAGAAGGCTATCTTACTCATGTATGTTAAGGGTTAAGTGATGGGAAACTAGGTGATGGGGGATGGTCAAGGTATGGAACATTATTGGGTAGTGAGGCTCCTTCTTGGTCATTGTTTGTAGGGATGTGACCTGAACCAAGTAGGATTTATGCTTGTGGTAACACCAATTCACAATGATGTCAATGACATACAATATACGCTCAATATTTTTGTGGATGGTGTCAACACTCCTACCCAAATCTTGCATCAACAATCGAAGAAGGTTGAAAACGTGTCCCGTGTTCATAGTACTTAAGCTTGTTAGTTTGTGTCCTTACTTTTAGTTTATAAATGAATACGTTCAAAGGTTTTGATTTTATACAATTATGTTGTTACATTTCCAGATAATGGGGGATATTATGGTTTCCTTATGTAGGATAGGACCCCCTAGATTGTTATATTCTAACTTTATCTAGCTGTTACTCTAGAATCGGATTTGAGCTTTCCCAATGAATAACCTATTTCTATTATAGTAGGTCACCCATGGGAGTTATGGTTTTATACTTTATGTAAATTTAAGTAAATATAAAATGCTAGCTTATAATTTTTTTTTATGAAATTATAAAGATAATGACACATTCAATCAAGAACATTAATCCTTGTATAACTTCCTTAAATTAAAAAATAAAATAAGATTTTAATAAATATATATTAATTAGTATTTTAATAAATATATATTAATTAATATTTTAATAAATGTATATGAAATGTTATTAAGAATTATGATATTATATAATGTATTGATATTATTTGTTGTATGACCATTATTAAATTCATGCAATAATTATTTATTACATTAATTTATAAATAATTATGAATGAAATATTATTACCCATAAAATGATGCATGAAATATTTGTCATGAGCACATTAACTAGATGTGTAAATAATATTTAAGGAAATTATGTCACCTTGTGATGTTTATGAAGTTTTTTTAGATTTGTGACCCTTCTGAATAGCTATGTCACATTGTGACATTCATCATAGCTTACTTGTGTCGAATTACTACATTCGTGAAAGGTTATGTTGAATTGAGATGTTCAATAAGGATTATGTTGCATTGAGTTTGGTTGATTTTGGTTGGACATGGTTTTATATGGTTGACCATGGTTGATTATGGTGACCATGTTTGACTATGAATGGACACAATAAACCATGGTTGAATGTGGTTGACCAAGGTCGACTTTCATTGGCCTTGGAATTGAAGACTTATGTTGGATTGCGACATTGCTCAATGGTTATGTTTCATTGTGACATTCATCTTGTTTGACATAAGTCAAACATGTTACGCTCTTTAATGGTTATGTTGCATTCTCATGTTCAACAATGGTTATGTTTCATTATGACATTTATCATGTTTGAAAGTTGAGGTTCATCGTGATGACCTTGAGTGACCATGGTTGATTATGTATGAACATGCTTAACATGGTTAGATATGGTTGAATTTTATTGAGTATGGTTGGCATGGTTGATTGTGGAAAAATGGATCTTCCTACACATTGTGTCATTCATCATAGGTTATGTTGTATTGGGATGTTCATCATCAGTTATGTCACATTGTGATATTCCTCAATGATTGTGTTGCATTATAACATTCATTCCAGAATACTTATGTCAAATTGCTACATTTGTAAATGGATTATGATGCATTGTCATGTTCCTCAAGGGTTATATTGGATTGTGACATTCTAAAATTGTTATGTCACATTAAAACACTCATCTTCACTAACTTATGTTGCATTGCAAGATTCATCAAGCATTATTCACCTTGCAACATATTGTGGCATGCATATTGGATGACTTATGTTGACTTTCCATGTTTCACAATGGTTATGTCGCCTTATGAAATTCATAAAGAATGATGTAACATGAAACATTCATAAGAATCACATCATTGATTAAAATTAAAGACTTCATACTTTACGATCACGTTGAAACTCACCTTCGTTGACTTATGTTGACTAACTTTGTCATATTTGGTTACATATTATAAGTAAACTAACCCTCTTTTCTTCATTTTTGAATTTCATAATGCTACTCGAAGAATTTTATATTTTTATGTTTAAAATGTCAAAGTATGACCTAAGTGTCTTTTATTCTTTCTTGAACATTCATTAAGGGTTACGTCGAATGTGATGCTCTTTAAGGGTTATGTTGGGTTGTAATATTTTTCAATGGTTATATCATATTGTCTGATTTATGTCAAATTGATGTGTTCCTCACTAGTTATCTTGCATTGTGAGATTCATCAAGAATTATGTTACAATGCAACATAATATCTATACCTATAAATGTTGTCCATATTATTTAGTTATATGTATTTCTTATTGATAAATAGTAATATTTATAATATTTGTTTATTGATCTAGAAAATGGTTGATCAAAATTCATTATATGATTACTTAAGGTTAAATATTGTTTGTAATCATTTCAGAGGATTACGTCACATTGTAACGCCAACAAGTTTACAATATGGCTATAGCTTCTGAGATGTTCTTCTTGGTTAACTTATGTTGAATTGATATGTTCCTTACTATTTATGTCATAATTTAACATTAATAATGTATTATGATGATACACTATGATGTTCCTTAAAGGTTATGTTGGATTGTGACATTCCTCAATAGTTATGTCACATTGTGACATTCATCTTGGTTAACTTATGTCACATTTGTGGAATTCACCAAGAATTATGTCTTATATGATATCCATAAAGAATTATGTCATTGGTAAAAGGTAATATTTCTTTAATTTGTTTGTTTATATTTGAAAGGGTTGTTAAGATTTTATTTACACTAATTAAAGTAAGTTTTTTTGATTCAAAAAATGTATTAAATAATATTATGTTTCAGTGTGACTTCATTTCAAAATTACATTATGACATACATCTTGGATGACTTATGTCACATTGCGATATTAATTGATAATTATGTTATATGTGATTTTCATTCGGAATTATCAAATGCGATGTTTAGCAAGAGTCATGTTGTTGATAAAAAATAATATTTCTTCAATTGTGTGTTGATATTCAAAAGGGTTAATAAGAATTCATTAACACCTTAAATAAAGTATGTTTTTAATATTAAAAGCAGGAAAGAAAGAATCTTATGTCACGTTATGAAATTCATATTGAATTATGTCACATATGGCATTCTTGGGGTAATATTTCATTGATGAAAATTAATACTTATTCAATTTTTTTTGTTGATATTCAAGTGGGTTAACAAGGTTTTTTTCCTTTATTGTTAAATTTATTTTAACAACTATGACTATACATTACATTAAAAGGGTGTTGTGAGAAAACTGGACAACAAGTTTATACAACCAAAGCTTTCAAGTATGAAACTATGCAATCCAAAATAGAAAAAAATAATTGAGGGTTTATTCAATTCTAATAAAATATCCTAGAAACAACTTATATTTGAAATGCACGAACCTAGATTAAAATTAGAGTGTAAGTCCACTGGGGAAAGTCTATTGGTCTTGTGGCATCATCTTCCATTTAAATTTGTCAATTTACATGGGCTTGATGGACTGAAGAACAATATCCTCCTCTCTTACAACTTCCCTTGGAGAGGCCGCTAAAGTGTTTCAACTTCTAGCATCATATTGAATAATATAAGAAAACATATCATACTTCGAGAGAAGCATTTCAATATGAGTGTTTTGATGGTATAGACTTACCTTTAAATCCGATATTTTGGACCTCATTTCCTCAACTTGGATATTCAAATTGCTTGTCTTCTGTTTCATGGTACTTTGCAGTTCTTTTAATTTGTTGGTCTGGCTCTGAAGTAAATGTCATATTTTAGTGATATTACAAGAACTCCCTCCACAACACTTATTCATATTCTTCATTGTGAAATATGACCAATACTCATTATATCTGGGTGAAAATGGGAAGTTGGTATACACTTTTTCCCTGTTTTTTGACAAAAAATGAAATTTTTTTATGTTTCTCAATTTAAACCATTTCAAACCCATATTCCCCTTATAAATTTCACCTTAACGTAAAAACAAGAGGTTTAGAGAATTCTATTCGCTTCGTACTCGTATTTTTTGAAATTTTTTTATGGACATATAGTAGGATAAATTTGGCGGGCACCAATGAAATATAAATTATTTTTTTAGGTTTGGATAATGAGTGACATGTGTGCCCTTCAATTGTTTTAAAGATGGTTATTAATTTTACAGAAACCAAATGTATGTTCATAATCTACACATATTGTACTTTGCAATGGACTATATGTTAATGAGGATTTTTAGACCTAGACACTATTTTTTATTATTTTTTGAAATAACATATGTTTAAAAATGGTGCCTTATTGACACATGTTTGTGTCCTCCCATTTTCTTTTAAATGTTACTCTTATCATACAAACTAAAACTACCCTTTTGAATAGGACAATGTAAGGAACATCCCTCTGAGTTTTTACATTTTTTTTGTTTTCATTGTGATCGTCTTGAATGTTTAGTGTGACTCATTCTCAAAAAAATGTATAGCAACTTCGTGTTTCACCCGTCTATGAATAATAATTCCTTCATTCAATATCGACTATCTACTCGTCCGTCGCCGCGTACTAGAGATTCATTTCTCCTCTCTACACCAATCCCAGATATAGTGATACTTGATCTCAATATGCTTCGACTTGTCATGCAACACTAGGTTCTCTAACAAATTCTTGCAACTCTAGTTGTCACAAAAGATACAAGTCGCCTCTAACTCGAGATCAAAAAAATCATATAGTATCTTCCAAAGCCATACTTCATAACAACTATATGAACATGATACAACATGGTTAGATATGGTTGAATTTTATTGAGTATGGTGGGCATGGTTGATTGTGGCAAAATGGATCTGCCTACACATTGCGTCATTCATCACAGGTTATGTTGTATTGGGATGTTCATCATTAGTTATGTCACATTGTGATATTTCTCAACGATTGTGTTGCATTATAAAATTCATCCTATCTTACTTATGTCAAATTGCTACATTTGTAAATGGATTATGATGCATTGTCATGTTCCTCCAGGGTTATATTGGATTGTGACATTCCAAAATTGCTATGTCACATTAAAACACTCATCTTCACTGACTTATGTTGCATTGCAATATTCATCAATCATTATTTCACCTTGCAACATATTGTGACATGCATATTGGATGACTTATGTTGACTTTCCATGTTTCACAATGGTTATGCCTCCTTATGAAATTCATAAAGAATGATGTAACATGAAACATTCATAAGAATCACATCATTGATTAAAATTAAGGACTTCGTACTTTACGATCACGTTGAAATTCACCTTGGTTGACTTATGTTGACTAACTTTGTCATATTTTGTTACATATTATAAGTAAACTAACCCTCTTTTCTTCATTTTTGAATGTCATAATGGTACTTGAAGCCTTTTATATTGTTATGTTTAAAATGTCAAAGTATGACCTAAGTGTCTTTTATTTTTTCTTGAACATTCATTAAGGGTTATGTCGTAGGTGATGCTCTTTAAGGGTTATGTTGGGTTGTAATATTTTTCAATGGTTATGTCATATTGTCTGATTTATGTCAAATTGATGTGTTCCTCACTATTTATCTTGCATTGTGAGATTCATCAAGAATTATGTTACAATGCAACATAAGATCTATACCTATAAATGTTTGTCCATATTATTTGGTTATACATATTTCTTATTGATAAATAGTAATATTTATAATATTTGTTTATTGATCTAGAAAATTGTTGATCAAAATTAATTATATGATTACTTAAGGTTAAATATTGTTTGTAATCATTTAAGAGGAGTACGTCACATTGTGATGCCAACAAGTTTACAATATGGCTATACCTTTTGAGATGTTCTTCTTGGTTAACTTATGTTGAATTGATATGTTCCTTATTATTTATGTCATAATTTAACATTAATAATGTATTATGATGATACACTATGATGTTCCTTAACGGTTATGTTGGATTGTGACATTCATCTTGGTAGGCTTATGTGACATTTGTGGAATTCACCGAGAATTATGTCTTATATGATATCCATAAAGAATTATGTCATTGGTAAAAAGTAATATTTCTTTAATTTATTTGTTTATATTTGTAAGGGTTGTTAAGATTTCATTTACACTAATTAAAGTAATTTTTTCGATTAAAAAAATGTATTAAATAATATTATGTTTCAGTGTGACTTCAATTCAAAATTACATTATGACATACATCTTGGATGACTTATGTCGCATTGCAACATTAATTGATAATTATGTTATATGTGACTTTCATTCGGAATTATCAAATGCGACATTCATTAATAGTCATGTTGTTGATAAAAAGTAATGTTTCTTCAATTGCGTGTTGATATTCAAAAGGGTTAATAAGAATTCATTAACACCTTAAATAAAGTATGTTTTTAATATTAAAAGCAGGAAAGAAAGAATCTTATGTCACATTATGAAATTCATATTGAATTATGTCACATATGGCATTCTTAGGGAAATATTTCATTGATTAAAATTAATATTTATTCAATTTTTTTTTTTTGATATTCAAGTGGGTTAATAACGTTTTTTTCCTTTATTGTTAAATTTATTTTAACAAATATGACTATACATTACATTAAAAGGGTGTTGTGGGAAAACTAGACAACAAGTTTATACAACCAAAGCTTTCAAGTATGAAACTATGCAATCCAAAATAGAAAAAAATAATTGAGGTTTTATTTAAAGCCTTCTGAAAATTAACAATCTTCGTAAAAAAATCTTATGATGGAAAATTCTAATAAAATATCCTAGTAACAGCTTATATTTGGAATGCATGAACCTAGATTAAAATTAGAGTGTATGTCCATTGGGGAAAGTCTATTGGTCTTGTGGCATCATATTCCATTTAAATTTGTCAATTTACATGGGATTGATGGACTGAAGAACAATATCCTCCTCTCTTACAACTTCCTTTGAAGAGGCTACTAAAGTGTTTCAACTTCTAGCATCATCTTGATTAATATAAGAAAACATATTATGCTTCGAGAGAAACATTTCAATCTGAGTGTTGTGATGGTATAGACTTACCTCTAAATCCGATATTTTGGACCTCATTTCCTCAGCTTGGATATTCAAATTGCTTGTCTTATGTTTCATGGTACTTTGCAGTCTTTTAGTTTGTTGGCATGGCTCCGAAGTAAATGTCATATTTTAGTGATATCACAAGCACTCCCTCCACAACACTTATTCATATTATCCGTTGTGAAATATGACCAATACTCACTATTTTTGGGTGAAAATGGGAAGTTGGTATACACTTTTTCCCTGTTTTTTGACAAAAAAATGAAAATTTTTATGTTTCTCAACTTAAACCATTTCAAACCCATATCCCCCTTATAAATTTCACCTTGACGTAAACACAAGAGGTTTAGAGAATTCTATTTACTTCGTACTCATATTTTTTTGAAATTTTTTTATGGACATATAGTAGGATAAATTTTGCGAGCACCAACGAAATATACTTTAATTTTTTAGGTTTGGATAATGAGTGACATGTGTTCCCTTCATTTGTTTTAAATATGGTTATTAATTTTATAGAAACCAAATGTATGTTCATAATCTACACATATTGTACTTTACAATGGACTATATGTTAATGAGGATTTTTAGACCTAAACACTATTTTTTATTATTTTTTGAAATAACATATGTTTAAAAATGGTGCCTTATTAACACATGTTTGTGTCCTCCCATTTTTTTTTAAATGTTACTCTTATCATAGAAACTAAAACTACCCTTTTGAATAGGACAATGCAAGGAACATCCCTTTGAGTTTTTACAATTTTTTTTTGTTTTCATTGTGATCATCTTGAATGTTTAGTGTGACTCATTCTCAAAAAATTGTATAGCAACTTCGTGTTTCACCCATTTGTGAGTAATAATGCATTCATTCAATATCGAATATCTGCTCATCCGTCGCCACTTACTGTATATTCATTTCTCCTCTCTACACCAATCCTAGATATAGTGATACTTGATCTCAATATGCTTCGACTTGTCATGGAACACTAGGTTCTCTAACAAATTCCTGCAACTCTAGTTGTCACAAAAGATACAAGTCACCTCTAACTCGAGATCAAACAAATCATATAGTATCTTTCAAAGCCATACTTACTAACAACTAGCTGAACATGTCACAACATACTCTGATTTGGTTGTACTTAGCACCACGCATGACTATTTCTCGCTTAACCAAGAGATCATACCAAATCCCAAACTAAAGAAACATCATGAAATGATTTTCCTATTAGTGGTGATACCTTCCCAATATGAATCAACATAATAGTGCAGGTTAATATTCCCACTCACTTCATACTTGAGTCCATACTCAACTATACCCTTTAGGTACGTCAATAAATACTTTGCAGGAATTAGGTGAACATGTCTTGGATCCGTCAGGAACTGGATCGGGATGTTCACTACAAATCATTTGTGTGGACTCATTTTCATCAGGTACATCAATGAACCAATCATCCACCGATACATTGTGGTGTGAAATTAATCTCTTGAAGCATCACATAGTATCTTTAAGTTCAATTCCATAGGTGTGGCCATTGCTTTGTGGTCCAACATTCTGAATCTCTTCACAATCTCCACGACATACTTTCCTTGACCAAGAAATATCCCATCCACACCCTGCCATACCTCCATGCCTAAGAATTAATGCATGATCCTTAGGTATTTCATCTCAAACTCAGAAAATCCTACTCTTTGCATCTACAATGAGTTCATCCTCATAAGTCATAAACAGGTCATCAACATATATTAGGAGTATCGTTGGTATTCCACCTTCATCCTGTCCCATTTCTTCAAGATATAGACCACACATTTTCCTTGGAAAGGAAAATATCCTCTCCATTTTTCCACACCCAAGAATACTTTCAAGATTCTTGGACTCTATATATTTTATAGTCACTCCCTCAGAAGCGAATCACCATTCTCCCTCTGTATTTTGTACTCTATGTATCGGAACATTCTGTACTGGAGTGACAGGTAGTCTCCTCTTCTATGTATCCATCTATGTCATCCCTCAAGATCAATGGATACAAATATACTCTATCTCAAACTTTGTTGAAAGTTCCTCTTGCACCCATCTATGAGCTTGTCGTCCTCTCAGCTCTATAAACTTCCATATTCAACCTTGTAGCAAAGGTTGAGATCTCCATCACTCTAGGTGATCTTCAAGAAAGTGTATGTGTTGTCCCATGGGTTCCTTATAAGCTTGTACAAATCCTTCTATGCACATGTGGTTCTCTACTTGATACTTCTACTTTATTGGATAAGTGTGTCTATTCATTTTATCATTTCTCACCATAATCTACTCCCTCTTTCTGATAGAAACCATGAAACTTGCTTTGTATTTCCTGATGTTGCCATCTGCTACATGCTTGATCTTGTAGATCCACATGAAAGACACTATGACTTCCTTTCAAGTCTTAAAACCGCATCTTGGACATCATTCTCCATTATCAAATGGTATTCTTTGATCACATCCTTCTTCCATTCTTTCTTCTCAGCTTCTTCTTCGTAGCTAGAAGGATCTACATCAATGATGTCACACAACAGTGCCACATAATTGGAGTGTGTCTGAAGCCTCTTTATTTTTCTAGAATTCATGTCTGTATTGCCATACCTTTTCTTCAGATTGGATGATCTCTCATATCCAAGATGGTATTCCCTGATGTATGTTTTCCTGTCATGGTGGATCTACAGGTATTTGTGCATCGGTCATATCGTGATTCTAATATTATTTTGAATCTCTTTCTTTTGTCATGGTTTCTTTTTCCCTGGGAGATTTGAGTTTCTCTTTATTTTGTTGGAGTGAATTTGCTTTGAATGTTATGGTTGATCCATCATTACTTATTCATCTAAACAAGCCTCATCATTCTTCTTTGTAGGTGATTACATACGATCCTTCCTACAAGTCAAATTCAGTTGCATGATTAGAAAAATTTTCGTATTTTAATAACAACAAAGTCTTATGCATAAAGATATATATCACAAAGTCATGCAAATATATTAGCCAATGCTACAACATTCATCATATATGGTAACTTTCTAGACTCCTTCCATCTCTACCAGAACATTATTAAGAGTGTGCACTACTCCCAATATGTCATCAACGAGGTTTTATTCTAGATACGTAGCAATGGAATGTTGTACAAAACAATAGGTTACTTACCCATCACATGCAAGTTAATAGTATATTGTTCATAAATGCAGAAACTCAATCATGCATAATACATTAATTGAATATAAATATGTACACAATATCATTTAAGTAACTCGATATATAGGAAATGACAATTTAAGCAGTTATCTTTGTTTGGTTGGTTGGTGGACTCCCTCTTGATCCTTGTCTTCTTGCAGGAAATTTAACTGTATACTCTACTTCATCATCTCATTCTAAGGACCTATGTCTGTCTTGCTTATGCTTGAGAAAGTATTCTATACCATGGATCACAAGGGACTATATACTGGTTCTAAATTGGAGTGTCACTTCTTTATTCACAGTTGCATCCCTTCTTATCCAAATACTGATATGGATAATATGTTTTTATTTATCACGGGTTGAATCCTTCTAGATTAAAGTGCATATTGATTATCACTTGAGGAGTCAACTCTTTCTTTTGTAATTATTTTCCGTTGTTGGTTCATCATCTTCAACGATGTGAGCATGATGTCTTTTCTTGTTTGACTTCTTGTTGGAGGAGCCTTTGTTTATGGGACAATATCTAGAGTAGTGTCTCTTCTCATCACATGTGTAACATCTAATATTGGAGATATATCTTATGGGTTTCCATTATCTTTTGTGATGATGGTACTCCCTCTTGTTGTGATGATGGTCCTTCATCTTTTTGTAATTTCTTCTGGTGTGGATTGTGTGAGCTTAATCATCGGTTTCTCCCACATTCTCTTCTCTTGTTATGAGTCGAGCTTATTCTTGGGTGTTTTATTCCCAAAGTCTGTTGAAAGTGACCAACTTCTTTTTGGGACATATTCCTTGAATGATTGAATCCCATGATCTTGGGATACCACTCAATGTCGTCATAACAATTTGTCCTTCTTCTACCTTCTCTTCAACTGCTTCAAGTTGTTCCTTGATTTGGGAAACCCTTGTGAATTATGATTGCATGGTCTTTGAATTTTGTATCTTCACATTCTTGCGTTGGTTCCTTAATGTCATCTTCTGATTTATGTTCTTTCCTTCAAATAGCTTCATCAAAGTATTGAACATTTCCTTGGTTGTATTTAAGGATGCCACATGAGGAATGAGATGATCTTTAATAGAATCTACAATGATTCTCTTGGACTTGACCAAGTTCTTCTTGTGAATATATTTTTCTTCATCTCCCTCTGGAGGTGGAACTTTGTCACCGATATACTTGTCCAAATTATTTTCTTCAAGGATAAGGGAGATCCTATACTTCCATGCTTAGAAGTTGTCAGCTCCCCCAAGCTTATCATTAAGTTGGGTGTGGTGAGTCATTTTTAAATGAGAACCTCAAATTGAAATAGCATAGATTTATATCTTACTAATTTGAGATTCCCGTCCTGGTTTTGGAGATGGATGATCTAGGGTTCCATAGAGAAACCCTAATTTTCTAAACTTGGAATTTTGAAATTTTTTCTGGATAGAAAGAAAACCTCTTTGAGGTGAGTTGTTCAATGAGGGCCTTTTCCAAATTCAGTGGAGGGAAACTCCAAAAATATTATGCCTTATTTTCCCTTGGCAATAGAGATGAGGCCAAAAATGAAAATTTTCGGAACTGAATTCTGACTCCACAAAAAGATGCACCCCTCTAGGTAGAGTTTCCTAATGTACTTATTTTTCCAAATTGATGGAGGAAAACCCCAAAATCTTGATGCCCTAGTTTTCTCCCAGAACTAGTGTTTGGGTCAAAAATGAAAATTATCCAAATTTGATTATGCTTCCTCCAAAATATGTGTCCTCCTAGGACAATTTATCCTAACCCTCTTTTTATGATGATCTACGGAGAGAATATCTTGATCTAGGAATCCCTAGTTTCCCGATGCTGCATAATTCGTTGTTTCAGAGTGGCTATGATACCATGTTATATTTTTCACTTTAATTCATTTTTATTAGGATCTTTAGCTGAAAGAATAACAAGCACAAAAAAGCACAAGAGACATAAGAGTTTTCGTTGGGGAAACCATAAAGGAGAAAACCTTACAAACTTCTTCAGAATAGTTTTGTCACTATGTATAATGTCAAACCAAGATAGAATACCTAGAGAAAAGATATCTTGGGAAACTTCTTATTCTTCTCTCTCTAGCACACTTGTCTTGCTCTCTCTTTAGTGAATTCAGCGAGTGAGTGTGTTCAAATGAGGGAGGGAACCTCCCTATTTATATACTTCAGTTGTGTGAATCACTTAACTAACAAGGATGACCAGGTTCTCTAATTGGGGCTAACCTATCTAGGAAGACTTCAAAATACATTTTATATTGTTTCTTTTGGGGACTATTTCCCTGAATTACAATGGAGGTTTTACCTCATGACCAAGCATAATAATGGAATCTTTGAACGAAGGAAAAGCATCTCAGAAAGAGGTACAAAAATACAATAATAATATACAATAAAATATCTTCTGAAGTTATATTTCCAACAACACATATGGTATTGTCTATGAGAATCATTGGCTGGATACAACACAAGTCCACAGTATTGATACAACATAATAACAGTCTTGATATTACTCACAATACTCATTTTGATATTACTCACAAGTTCTATAATACAACATCACCACCTCAACCATATGAGGATACTTGGGACTTGATAGAACACAATGTCCTCACTTGATACCGCACAAGTCTTGGAGAATGACTCCTAACGTTGTACAATCAACATAATTTACTTCAAAAAAATGGATATTTTTCCAGGGTATCATCATAGTATAATGAAGGAGCAAGAAATCCCAAAAGAAACGTTCAGAACTCATCAAGGTTATTATGAATTTTTATTCATGTCGTTTGGCCTTATGAATGTACCTTCTCAGATTTCAAGGTTTGATGAATTCCATTTTCAAGCCCTTCCTTGGAAAATTTGTGTAATTAGTATTTTTTTGATGATATACTAATATATAGAAAGTATTGGAATAAATTGTTCAACATGTATACAATGTGCTATAACTACTAAAGGAACAACAAATATATGCAAAACCTTCCAAATGTTTGTTTTGGGCAAAGAAGGTAAAGTATTTGGGTCATATTATATCTCATTATGAAGGTGTCAAGGTAGAACCTAACAAAACTAAATCCATGAGGGACTGGGTGATTCCCAAAACCTTAAAGAATATTAAAGGATTCTCAGGTTTGAAAGGGTACTACCACAAGTTTGTTTGTAACTATGGAAGAATAATAGTACCTATAAAAACATTACTGAAGAAGGGAGTTTTTCCTTGGACTCCAGAGGAAACTTAATATTTTGAACAACTTAAATAGGAAATGTGCAAAGCTCATGCTTTGACCACACTAGAATTCACAAAAGAAATTATTCTGTAGTGGGATGCCTCAAGAAATGGCATTGGTGTTTCTCTAATGCAATAAGGATGACCCCTTGCTTTCAAAATTCGTCCAATCAAGGAAAAGAACTTACAGAAACCCATTTATGAGAAGGAATGGTGGAAATACTACATGCATTTAATCAATGGCATCCTTACCTAATAGGTAGGCACTTCAAGATCAAAACAGATCATGATAGTCTTGATTACTTCTTGGAATAGAGACTATGTAGTGATCTGCCTAACCGGTAGAGCACTGTGTCCATTTCTCTGTGATGTTCTCTATCTTAAGCTCATTCTGAGTTAGTTTTTAATAAAATCAAGACATTTTAATCATATTAATGGTTTATATCCATATCTGTTCTGTTAGTTTTAATAACATATGAATGTACAAATATGAACTGTAAACATAATAAAGTAGAAATATGAGCTGTACATGTTTGATAAACTTCATGAATTTTTGTAAATTAGACAATAATACCATGCAAGAATTTAGTATCTAACTACCTGGAATTTAAATACCTGGAACCAGCGGTTGTAGTAGATCCAACCGTTTGCTGTAGACCCTGTAGGTTCCTTCCTCTTCACTGAATTCCATCCGAGACTTGATTTACAAAATGATGTGCCACCCTGCCGACCAACTCTCATCATGTGCTGGCCCTAGGAAACCCATGGGTTTCCTAGCCCTTGAGCCCACAGACCAATAATACCGAGAGCAACTTCCTCTCCATTCTTTATCTTCTCAGTCATTTACAGATATTCTCATCCTTGATTTATCCCCCTCCTCAAGTTTTTCCTCTCCCTTCTCCTCATGCAGAGTCTGATTTCCCCAAAAAATCCAACCTCCTCATCTCCCCTTGATACCTCCAATAAATACCCATTTTCTTCCTACTTTCTTCCACCTTTTCCACCGTCTTTTCCCTCAAAACCCTTCATTCACCTACCTCTTTCCGTTTTCGATGCTAGTAAATTATTATAATCATGAATATACATTTATTCATTCAATTGTCCTTATCTCGAGCCTCCGAATAGTTAAGGTTAATTAAGTTGAATGGAATAAGTTGGTTGGCTGGCATTTATTAATTCTTGGAATGTTCACCACCGGTCCCTCACGGGATGGTCGTTTAATAGCTAGTCCTATTTAAATCAATCATGTTGAACAAAATAATAATTTAGTAATTATCTCGTGTACAAGTGAGTATCTTAGTTGTCTTACATGATCCGGAATCCAATGCTAGTAAGTATTATTATAAATTCAATCATGTCATATCCTCATGGTCATATTCCATAGTTCAATACACATGTTTAACCTACACGGAATCATTTGGTGCATTTGATTATTAATTATTTTACTTGAGTTATTTCCACTTGGGTTTAATTGAACAATTAACTATATTTACCACAAGAGCGTAATAATAACAATAATAATAATATTAATTGTTTAATTAAATAATTGACTATGGTTAACACAAGATCTTAATAATAATTATCATAATAATAATATAAATAATTGTCTAATTAAACTATCGGTTATGTTTACCACAAGAGGCACTATAATAATAATAATAATAATGATAATAATGATAATAATAATACCATTAATAATAATTATAATTAAATACATTTTATAGTTGTTTGTTTTTAATGACAAGTATCATAGTCATGAGCATGTTATCTCTAGATTCATAATCAAAGCACCCTTAGGGGTTTAAACAACCCTGAAAAATTTGTTAATGTAAATGAACAATGTTTTAAGTCTACGCACGACAACTTTCTAAGGATTATTCTAATTTACGACACTTGATCACTTACGTATTACAGTGTTCACCTATCATTAATGAATATGTTAACTTAACATTCATTATTTCATTAACATATTTACCTATGAAAACCTATACCATTATTCATCGTGTTAAGTATTGGTATGCCGATATTGGTATACGTATGCAAAGTGTGCATGTGTGGCCAATGCATGCATAGATCATACACGTACTATAAGAAAACATCATATATCCTATATATAATAATAATAATAATAATAATAATAATAACAAAATAATGATTCACGTAGATAGGACATTCATGGATACAAGACATAAAAATCACAAATACCTAACCAAATTAACATACAAACATGTAATCTTTTCATCATCATCAATCATTAATTATTAATGAATTAAGTTATAACATCATTATATTTTTAGATTCATTACTCAATCAATTATTTTCAAGGAAGAGACACCTACTACTACTAATCTTGGTGTCGTAGATCCCCCCTGAACCAACACAGTACTAGTTATAACATCCTCCCATCCTAACCTACGTCCGCACCCTCCCTATCCTTCCTCTGCTAGTATAGAAGTGGATGTCGGCTTCACTGACCTGACCACATAAGAACCTGAGAGCGATAGCGTCAGCTGAACAATAGACCTAGCCTCTCCTAGCAGGAATCCGACTGTCGTCATCACAACAACATGGGGAGCGTGTCTCAGCATGGCCCTCCCACGACCTCGGGTACCCGACCGTCATCATCACAACAACATGGGGAGCGTGTCTCAGCACGACCCTCCCACGACCTCGGGTATCATAAAAACATAGGGTGGAACACATCCATCCCTTTCAACATCCTGGGTCTACATACCCTATCAAAAACATACTTTGCTGCTATCGAGATTATTGGTTTGTGTCATCGTATCATCAATTTTGGTAATCAAGGCTCTTCTGCAGAAATAGGTACTATACCACACTTCATATAAAGTATCCATTTATTACATAGCCCGTGTGTCCTGCAGATTAGTACTTTGAAAACATACATTCATAATAATATCTCCGTTCAATCATTAGTTGGTGCATATTATCAACAACATTTCCTGTCATTGTATAACTCATTAAATTGATCACATCATGGGTCGATATTCATGTACCCCATCATATATATTACATTTATCAATGATGACAATTAAACATACACTGTCTTTATAAACAAAGGAATATCATGGTGACTATAACATAGTAACCTCACAATCATAATCAATGTATCAACATAAGCAAAGTAACATCTTAGACATATTAGCAACATCTATCATGTCATAAATATGGTTTACTCAGTCGAACTGAGTCCAACGTTTACTAAGAAAATAAAATGCAACATGTCGATATGTCTAGTAAAATATGGGCATTACATATACTCACCCTTCAGGAAACTTCGTCCCGAAGTTATTGTCATGCATGATTATAAGAATATATTATTATGCATAATATAGGTGTCTTACTACTAGAATTCATTAGTTATGGTAGTCCCACTTGGACCTTTACTTGATCAACCTGTCGATGTCATTTTACTATTTTACTTCTTTTATCACCTAATATATCTGAAAAACATATCCTAGTAACTACTTATGTCCTCCTCGAGGATCCCCATTTGTAACATGCATCAAGGTTCATTATACCCTACTAGATTCTTATCAACAACAATTTATACAGTGTTCTATAGTCTTGTTCTTGTTATGATTCATAAGAATATGTTATTACCCAAATATCATTTATTTTGATTCTTCGTTTTATTATTATTAAATTATTATTCTTTTTATATAGGGCTTGTTTAGGAATTGAATTATTTGTTGAATCTCTCTCTCTAATTTATACGACTTACGACTTTTTGGGATCCATATTGAGAGTGGTCTAGTGTCTGTAATAACATGAATTCCACTATGTTTATTAATCAACTCCCATTTATCAATAAATTTTCTTTAAATAGAACTCTTACACCATGAGTGGCGCATTATACATAGAATACTTACAATTGCACTACTTATTTCTGGGTAATTTTAATAACGCGATACACTTCTATAATATGAAGTTTAATTGTTAGTTTGCATGCTTGTCATATCGTTTTCTACGACAATATCTGAATTCCATTTATACGTTCATCTCCTTCTATACTAATTCCTATTATTAGTCCTCCAACAATTGGCCATTTTGTACCAGTCATTTATCGCTAACATTCTTTGTACCACTCCGTTTAATACGCATCAAAATGTATCTTTAGTACTTTTAATGTTTAAATCACTTAATATATTATATTGCCCCTTATTCATTTCATACTTAGTTAGGTGCAATAAGTATATATATATATATATATATATATTATTTACCCATTACTCTTCTTGCTATTCTTTTATCCTTTTACATCCCTAGGTTTTCTTATACTAATCTTGAATGCAGCACTCTTCTTGATACAATTACCTTTTTATATCTTCTTTATCCTTGCTTAAACTCGCTCTCTCTCCCTCTCTCCATATATAGGTATCAATAGATATTAAGTCTACTTGATCTATTTATTTAGTTATTTATGTTGCATGAGTACAAGTACATTTACAATCCCTTTTTAATTACGAGATTACATTAGCACACCTATCGCTCAATATTAGCAACCCTAAATCTTTTATTTATATAGACATAGCATTCCTTATAAAACCTCTTCTCTACACCTTGTCTTTCACGTTTATTGTTTCTCATCTATTTATTAGGTCTTACCTCCTAATATCTTAATGTGTTAACTTATAATACTGTTTATGCTCAGCGAGTAAAGGTTCACTCATTATACCTTTATTCAAGATTGATTACCATTATTACTTTCACACCAAATAATGTTACAACCTACACCCTACCATAACCTATTAGCTTCGTGGTATGCTAAACAATGCTAACCCCATGGGCTCATCTATACATCATCATATCCTTTCTCCAACATTTTTCTATTCATCTTCATCTTCAGTATACTTACACCAACCATACCACTCGTCGTCACTTTATACATATTACTTGTTATCAACTAAAGTATGAATAGTTTACTAGCTTGCATCCCCACCTCTATCAAATCCTATATATGGTATTATAATTCATTTCGAGATTCAATTCTCCATTGGTGATGTGAAAGACCCATCCTTTTGACATTCATCTTTTTCCAGGTAAGTATTTGGCATCAAAACTAGTATTATAGTTGCATCCATGTGATTTTATGATGCTTGTATTTTTTTTTCCATTGGGTCCGTGATAGGTTCATGTATTATTCCCACCTGACCGTCCTAAATTGTCTCTTGTTTTGTGTGTTGGATTGTGTGTATATATAGGTATTCTTTTGTATTTGTTGTATTTATTCCCTTTCAAGTATGTTGTTTGGCCTAATATAAACAAACAATGTTTATCCCAACCAATGAATGGCAGCTATTCTTGTCGAGGCCCTATCACATATTATGGAAAGAAGTGGAATGCGATAAGCCATTGGTGTATATTCTAGTCCTCATCCAGAGTATACCCCTATATGATGAGTGTGCACCTATATAAGGTGACTTCCTATCCATTTATTTTTAATTACCTATTAACATATCGCTGAGGGTTGTCGCGACCACGATATTTTAGGATCATTCTAACCTCCTTTTTAGTGATTTTAGTTGGATTAGTTTGTCGTTTGTTGGGTCACCTAGGTCACCTATGGGATGAAGGTGGATTTTTCATGGATTCCTTTCAATGTTTAGATATTGTATGTATTTTATTTTGTGGTTTTAATTTGACTGGCATCACTCATGTGATTAGCTTATTTGTCTCATTTTGATTTTTTGATTTTGATTTTTTTTTAAATTTTTTTCTTTTTTCATTTCTTTAAATGTTAGCTCCATTCAACATTTAATCTTTCATTCTTATTATTATATCACTTCTTCATTATTGGACTTAATATTGAGTCATTGATAATTTGTTTTTTTTTTGTTTTTTTGTTTTTTGTTTTTTTTGTAGTCTTTTCATTTTTGTCACAAATTTGAAACAAAGAGTGTTTTCAAAGAATAAATAAAAAGTTATTAAAGATAGAAAATTTGAACAATTTTTCTGCTTATTACTTTTAACTTAAATTTGCAATTTAGAAGATTTTCAATTTACATATTTTTACTTTTGGCTAAGTATTTTAAGATCAAATACCCCATTTAGTGCATTATCATAGCTTAACAAGATACATTTTGGTTGATATCCCATCCAAACCAAAATTTAAAAATCAATGCCATCACCTAAAAACATAAACCTAATTTACATCTTAATCAACAATTTTTAACATCAATAAATTTTGACCTTAGCATTGGAATAAACTAATTAGATGGGGAGATAAACACATGGATTTGTAATTTCATTAAATGATGTAATTTAACATCAACCTCATACTCTAAATAATTAACTAACAAAATTTTGAATATCTTTATATATCACCCTTATACTAACATCCATTTGCAATAACTTGTGAATGAAAAGGTTGTTGAATTCATTAAATAAACTCAACATTTAGATCAAGCTAGAACCTTGGAGATAGGAGTGGTGAGTGAACACTCCAAGCTAAACCAAAATAGAAACTAGAAGTTGGATAATTTAGAAATAAGTACCTTTAGTATCAAGGATGTTACTAGTGAAGTGATTCTAACATATTCTTCAATTAGTAGATGAACATTTAAAAGTGTGAGAATCCCCCTCGCACCAAGCAATGGGTGGAATTGTTTCTTAATGACGTTTTTTAACAATATTTAGTGATTTAGTTATTATATTTAGGTTATGGACATGGGGTTTTCTTCATTGATTAACACAAATGTACTCACTTGATTGTCATAAGTCCCATTAACCATTTTTGTGAGTAACGTCTTAGTGCACAATACTAGAACCACCACCTAAGGTAACTTTCTTATAGGATCACAAGTAGTACCTAAGATATAAAATTCATAACCTTTTGAGCACTCTTAATGTTTCATCACCTTGGGAATTACCTTATGTGTTAATTAGAATTAATGTCTTCCAATCCTTCATTACCATGCACATTTGGAGGAAGCTTGACATGGAATAGAGAACTGAGGGACATGAGTATATTATTAAATTAGATTTAACTAGAATAATACTTAAAATACAACATTTTTCCTAGACCTTAATCTTTTAAAGAGGAATATTAGCCGAAATTCCTAGGATTTCACCTAGATAACTTATTTCTGGGATGATGAATGGTACCTAAGATAGATAATGGTTCTCATTTGAGGATCCCATTAAATGATATTGTATTTAATATTATTTATTTTATATTATACCCTATTCATGACGGTCGAGAGGCTGCGCCCCTTTTATATTTGTTATCGTGGATAGCCGGTATCTCCACAAGCATTCATGTCCGTCAGCTTATTTTTACTTTTACTTATGGACCACCCATAGCCCGTTGAAGGGCATTAGGCGAGGCAAAGAGATCTTTATCTTGTATTGTTAATTAGTTACCGGACCTACCCTTGTTGGGGCCTTATGGAACACTCACTTACCACTAGTTTAAGGTGAACCAGCTGTTCCTTATTAGCACGCGGGTGGGATACCACAAATTGCATTATCTCATATATAATGCAAAGTTTACGCACCTAGGAAATTAACCTTTATATAAGGATACTCTTTATTTTTATTTTTATAAACTATACCATCATAAACTCCGTGATTGCCAACTGACCCTAACCTAAAGGTGATTGCACGTGTTTAAACAAGAAGATATCAAGTGGACACGTTGTGGGATGGTTGGCTGGGCTCTCCCCTAGTGCTCTCGACACTAACTTTACCCTAACCTATGCACCTGTACCAAGCCATCCCTGCATGAAGGCCATGTGGACAATCGTATGATGCTCATGCTGCATGAAGCTTACGCGCCAGTCCTCCAAGAGCCCAAAACTGAAGGAAGGATTACCAAAACTTGTTGCCCCTCCACTAGATTTCATTTTGCAACAATTTTTTTTTCCTTGCTCAACTGAGAACGCTGGACCGGAGAGAAGTGAAGTATGGAACCAGTGGTATCCCTGATTTAGAGAGGAGAGGCAACTCTACTCGGCCCTGTGATTTAGAGAGGAGAAGCAAATCTACATCAGGAATGTACCAAAGGAAATGGCGGTAGATCGTCTGCTGAGCCTCTTTTCTCAGTACGGTGAGATCGAAGAGGGGCCGATAGGGTTGGATAAGCAGTCAGGCAGGTCCAAGGACTTTGCACTCTTTATTTTCAAGTAGGTGGATGCAATCAAGTGTGCACTGGAGGAGCCCATGAAGATGATCGATGGACATCAGATGATTTGTAAATTGGTCGTCGAAGGTTAGAAGCCGAAGGTCGTTGGCATAAATGCTCCACCTGGTGCAGACTGGTCAGGTATCAATGGTTTAATTTCGTTCACTAAGTTCGAGATCGCTGTAGAGGTTTACCTGTACAGATTGTTGCTAACATTCTCTTACAAAGGGGAATTCTAGGAATTAAAGGATGAGTTTCTGAATTACTTGTCCTTTGTTATCAATTTATTTCAGCGTATTTCTCTTTAGACGATGCATTATCTCTCGATATTTGATCCCAAGAACGCTAACTCAGTCCTATGGAGGGCACCTCGTTGGGTAATCTTTTGCATCCTGTACAATTAACAGACAGCGGAAGGCCTCGCGGTCGAACCCGCTAAGCTGAAAATCGAGCGCTCTTGGACTATGGCTCCCGTGGCTTATGGAGAGTAAGCAGCGTTGAATGCCTTTTTACAAGTGGCTGACAGCGTTTGTAGTCCAATAGGATAGAAACTATAGTGTAGGAGATTAGAGTTTAGGATCCATGTTCTCTCACGCATAAGCATAAATCACTCCAAGTTTCAGTCTCCATAACATGATACAGTTTACAAAATCATGGCACGCAGCTACAGTTTACAAAATAGTGGAACGAGACAATAGAGAGAGCATTCACCGTAGTGGTTCGCTCAGGTATGCATACGTTGGAGGAAAAGAGTCATAACTCTCACGCGAATTAGGGTTTTCGATACCACTGTCACAAAAAGGTACGCAACTCCACGTTGGTTGTTCCACGCAAATCTAGCTCAAATGCAGCGACTTCACGGTGTAGTCACATCCCAAGAGTTCTCTTTAAACAATAGAACTGGGTTTGACTCCCAGCAAACGTAGTAAGGCACTCGCTATATTCGTTGAAGACGCTGGAGGCTGTTTTACAAGCGGGTGAGTTTGAGTGCTCGATTCTCGATGCAGTTGATTTGGAGGTGGAGGAAAATTCAGTGTACCCAATACTAAAAGTAGGATTAGCAATTCTAACAACACACAAAATTATTTGGGTCGATGATAAGTCTAGATGCGTCGGGAAAACCCCATTTTTGCATCAATATCCCATGTTTCTCCCTCGAAAACCTCCATAAAAAGCGTGCTTGCAAAGCCCAGACTTAGAATACAGAGTTGGGTTTCATTAGATGGCAAAATTTCAGCGTTTGAGATGGGCGAGGTTGTCCAATACCCAAATTAAGACCGTGGTTCAAAACGGCGTGGCTTCAAATCTCACTCCCAGCGTATATAAATTTTTGTCATTACTTTGATTTTGAGGGGGCGGAGCCTTCTCGATTCATTTAGAGGACGGCTCTGTGAGCTGCGTTTCTGGTTATAACGGAAGCGGTGTCATCAACAAAGAAGAATCCAATACCCACATGGGTTGAGAGGGACCGGCCACGTGAAGTTCACATTGCTTGTATATGCCTCTTCAATTATGCGCATGTCGAAATTTTGAGCAATCTGGGAGTCTAGATTAAATGGTGATTCTCAAGTTTTGGATGGCATATATGGGTTATTGGTGAAGAATCTTCATAGAAAAGTAAATTAGTACCAACCATAGAAAATTAAACTAGCATTAAGCCGAGAGGTATTTAACATATTGATACGGAGGTCGAGAGCATGGGAAAACGATGCCCAACAAGTTAATTTGTCTAAGGAACCAATGGGGAGATGAGTTCTTCTACAGAGTCAAACTCTATTGTAGAGGGCAGTGGCTCTAGTGGACTAAAGACTTCATTGGCTGGTTTGAGTGGGATTTTAAGAAAGGAGTAGGAAGAGTGGGAGGCAACTGATAAGAGTTTGCAGGAGGCATTTCAAGGCATGAATTCACTCCTGGTTAGTATCAGTTATCTTTCTTTCTTTTTTTTTTCTTTTTTTTTCTGTTTTCTTCTGGTAAGTATTTATCCTTTTCTATATTAAACTTCGTTTAAATTTTATTTCTTGGAGACTTGATTAGCCTATTAGCTTTAGTTTTTGAAATGCAACTTCGAACAGAACTGCAGAATACTGCAAGGGCTTATAGGGCAATCGTTGGTCAAGATTGTTTTTGTTGTAGTCAAAATGGATAATGACACTCTCAAGCTAAAATCAAGTCCTGTCTTTGCGACTTTGTAATTACTAATATCCATTAGTAACAGAATACAATTTGAATTTTCTAAAAACTCCCATTCCCTGTTGTGTTGAGAGTCCTTGTACTGTAGCACTTTGAATTAGTACTTCGAGTCAAATTACATAAGATAATGGTTATTCAAAAAAAATAAATTGCTTTTTTATTAAGGTTTTATTGTGATGTCCATCTTGAATCTCATTTTATTTCCACCCCTAGAATGCTACAATTATTTTCGTATATGCATGTTTCTTATTTGTGTATGTACTTGCATGCATGTTAATCATTCTAGAATGTTGTGTTTTTGTAATTTATTGTCCTCATTCATATGCATTATTTTTAGCAGAAATGGTTACTGAATTTATATTAAAAGAGGCTGAGGAGAAAACCTGAGCAGCCTAAAAAGACTCATTACAATCCCATACAAAATGCCTTGGAAAAAACACTGGGGCTTTTAAAATTTCCCAACCCAATATAACTAGGTCTGAAACTGATAAAAAAAATAAAGTCCATTTAATACCTCAATTTATTTATTTTACAGTGTGTAAAATTTTAGTTTTGATTTATCTTCCATATAATGTATATTTTTTCTCCTAGAGGGCCCCTTTAGGTTCCAGTTTTAGAACCTAGGGCTCTAATACCATTATGTAGTGCTCTGCCTAACCGGTCGAGCACTGTGTCCATTTCTCTGTGATGTTCTCTATCTTAAGCTCATTCTGAGTTAGTTTTTAATAAAATCAAGACATTTTAATCATATTAATGGTTTATATCCATATCTGTTCTGTTAGTTTTAATAACATATGAATGTACAAATATGAACTGTAAACATAATAAAGTAGAAATATGAGTTGTACATGTTTGATAAACTTCATGAAAATTTGTAAATTAAACAATAATACCATGGAGGAATTTAGTATCTAACTACCCGGAATTTAAATACCTGGAACCAACGGTTGTAGTAGATCCAACCATTTGCTGTAGACCCTGTAGGCTCCTTCCTCTTCACTGACTTCCATCCGAGCCTTGATTAACAAAATGCTATGCCACCCTGCCGACCAGCTCTCATCATGTGCTGGCCCTAGGAAACCCATGGGTTTCCTAGCCCCCGAGCCCACAGACCAATAATACCGAGAGCAGCTTCCTCTCCATTCTTTATCTTCTCAGTCATTTACAGATATTCTCATCCTTGAGTTATCCCCCCTCCTCAAGTTTTTCCTCTCCCTTCTCCTCATGCAGAGTTTGATTTCCCCAAAAAATCCAACCTCCTCATCTCCACTTGATACCTCCACTAAATACCCATTTTCTTCCTACTTTCTTCCACCTTTTCCACCGCCTTTCCCTCAAAACCCTTCATTCACCTACCTCTTTTCGTTTTCGATGCTAGTAAATTATTATAATCATGAATATACATTTATTCATTCAATTGTCCTTATCTCGAGCCTTCGAATAGTTAAGGTTAATTAAGTTGAATGGAATAAGTTGGTTGTCTGGCATTTATTAATTCTTGGAATGTTCACCACCGGTCCCTCACGGGATGGCCGTTTAATAGCTAGTCCTATTCAAATCAATCATGTTGAACAAAATAATAATTTAGTAATTATCTCGTGTACAAGTGAGTATCTTAGTTGTCTTACATGATCCAGAATCCAATGCTAGTAAGTATTATTATAAATTCAATCATGTCATATCCTCATGGTCATATTCCATAGTTCAATACACATGTTTAACCTACATGGAATCATTTGGTGCATTTGATTATTAATTATTTTACTTGAGTTATTTCCACTTGGGTTTAATTGAACAATTAACTATATTTACCACAAGAGCGTAATAATAACAATAATATTAATATTAATTGTTTAATTAAATAATTGACTATGGTTAACACAAGATCTTAATAATAATTATCATAATAATAATATAAATAATTGTCTAATTAAACTATCGGTTATGTTTACCACAAGAGGCACTATAATAATAATAATAATAATAATAATAATACCATTAATAATAATTATAATTAAAAACATTTTATAGTTTTTTGTTTTTAATGACAAGTATCATAGTCATGAGCATGTTATCTCTAGATTCATAATCAAAGCACCCTTAGGGGTTTAAACAACCTTGAAAATTTTGTTAATGTAAATGAACAATGTTTTAAGTCTACACATGACAACTTTCTAAGGATTATTCTAATTTACAACACTTGATCACTTACGTATTACAGTGTTCACCTATCATTAATGAATACGTTAACTTAACATTCATTATTTCATTAACATATTTACCTATGAAAACCTATACCATTATCGATCGTGTTAAGTATTGGTATGCTGATATCGGTATACATGTGCAAAGTGTGCATGCTTGGCTAGGGCATGCATAGATCATACACGTACTATAAGAAAACATCATATATCCTATATATATAATAATAATAATAATAATAATAATAACAAAATAATGATTCACATAGATAGGACATTCATGGATACAAGACATAACAATCGCAAATACCTAACCGAATTAACATACAAACATGTAATCTTTTCATCATCATCAATCATCAATTATTAATGAATTAAGTTATAACATCATTATATTTTCAGATTCATTACTCAATCAATTATTTTCAAGGAAGAGACACCTACTACTACTAATCTTGGTGTCATAGATCCCCCCTGAACCAACACAGTACTAGCTATAACATCCTCCCATCCTAAGCTACGTCTGCACCCTCCCTATCCTTCGTCTGCTAGTATAGAAGTGGATGTCGGCTTCACTGAACTGACCACATAAGAACCTGAGAGCAATAGCATCGACTGAACAGCGGACCTAGCCTCTCCTGGTAGGCATCTAACCATCATCATCACAACAACATGGGGAGCGTGTCTCAGCATGGCCCTCCAACGACCTCGGGTACCCGACCGTCGTCATCACAACAACATGGGGAGAGTGTCTCAGCATGGCCCTCCCACGACCTCAGGTATCATAAAAACATAGGGTGGAACACATCCATCCCTCTCAACATCCTAGGTCTACATACCCTATCAAAAACATACTTTGCTGCTATCGAGATTATTGGTCTGTGTCATCATATCATCAATTTTGGTAATCAAGGCTCTTCTGCAGAAATAGGTACTATACCACACTTCATATAAAGTATCCATTTATTACATAGCCCGTGTGTCCTACAGATTAGTACTTTGAAAACATACATTCATAATAATATCTCCATTCAATCATTAGTTGGTGCATATTATCAACAACATTTCCTTTCATTATATAACTCGTTAAATTGATCACATCATGGGTCGATATCCATGTACCCCATCATATATATTACATTTATCAATGATGACAATTAAACATACACTGTCTTTATAAACAAAGGAATATCATGGTGACTATAACATAGTAACCTCACAATCATAATCAACGTATCAACATAAGCATAGTAACATCTTAGACATAGTAGCAACATCTATCATGTCATAAATATGGTTTACTCAGTCGAACTAAGTCCAACGTTTACTAAGAAAATAAAATGCAACATGTCGATATGTCTAGTCAAATATGGGCATTACAGACTATCTTTAGAAGAGAAACAAAAGTGAGTAACAAAGATGTTAGAATATGAATTTGAAATCATCTATAAAAAGGGGAAACTAAGTGTGGTGGTAGATGCACTCTCCAATAAATATGAGGATTTTTAAGTGTTACTTTGTTCTATTATACAACCTGAATGGGTAATAGTAGCAATAGAAGAATGGAAGAATGGCATATATGTGTGGAAGCTCATTCAAAATATACAAAATGATCCTAGTGTATCAAATAATTTTGTGTGGAAAATGATTCACTATGGTATAAGGATCACTTATATATGTGTAATAAATCCTAACTTAAACAAAATATCCTTTTGGATTTACACACCTCTCCTATAAGTGGGCACTCGTGATTTTGAAACACCTATCACAAGGTGAAGAAGCAATTTTTTGGGAAGGTATTAAATATTATCTTCAAAGGTTCATGGAAGATGTTTAGTTTTCCAACAAAATAAGGTTAAAATGGTTAACACCCCAAGTATTTTACAACCATTAGACATACCTTTCCATCAATGGGAGGAAGTATCAATGGATTTTATTACTAGTCTATACCCAAGTTAGAGGAGAAGAATGATATTACGGTGGTTTTTGATAGAATAACAAAGTATGCACACTTTTTGTACTCTTTCTCACCCTTTTAATGTAAGTACAATAGCTGCAATTTTCATGGAAATTGTTCAGAAGTTACATGGAAACCCGAAGATTATTGTAAGTGATAGAGATTGAATTTTCAATGGAAAATTTTGAACTAATTTTTTTTATTTTTTGGGCACCCAATTGGCTAATAGTTCATCTTATCATCTTCAATCCAATGGGAAAATTGATATAGCGAACAAATTTTTGGAAGAATATTTTTGTTGCTTTGCATTTGATAATTAAACACCAACGGTGAAATGGTTATCTATAGAAAAATGGTGGTACAATACTTCCTTCTATACATGGAACTTTATGGGTATCATCCTCCATCTATCACATCTCCCTTAAAAGGAAAATCCAATCTTCAATTTGTGGACGATCACCTAGAGCACCAACAAGAAGTTCTTGATATACCGAAGGACAACCTAGATATGTCAAAAAACATGATTAAACAACAAGCAAACCAACATCACAGTGAAAGGAGTTTTGAAGAAGGGGATTGAATATTTTTTAGGTTGTAACCTTACAAACAGATGTACCCCAGGAAACTAAATAAGGACAATAAATTAGCATCCAATTACTATGGTCAGTATAAACTGTTGTAAAAGATTGGTAGTATGGATTACAAATTGGAGCTCTCTTCATCTTTAAGGGTACACTTGGGTTTCTATGTTTCAAGATGAAATAAGGTAATAGGAGATATGATCCCAATTCAAACTATCTTGTCATAACTTGATGAAGAAGGAAAATTCATATTGGATCGTAAACAAATCATTGAAGCAACGACCAACCAAGTACGAAGTTAGGTTATTACTGATTACCTCATAAAATGGAAGAACTTGCGAGTTGACGATTTGACATGGAAAGATGATTCCTTCATATAGAACTATACACAACTAACCAAGTGTTGAGGACAACACTTGTATTAAGGGGAGGGGCATGTTAAGCCCTAAATGGTGGCACATTACCCACTATATTGTGGCACATTACATTAGTATTGTCATATTATTAATGTCGTCTTAGGTCTATTAGTGGTAATTGTCATTAGTATTGTTATATTATTGATGTCGGCTTGGGTCCACTAGTTGTAATTGTACCTATTTGTTGTAAGTTTTAAACTTGTGCAAAGAAGCAAAGCATATAGATTATTTTAAGCAAAATAGAGATCACAACACATCATTCACACATAAACACAGAGATTTACCCTGGAAACCCTTAATCGAGAAAACCAGAAAACCTTGGAGCCACACCTCCTATTTTCTCTTCATTACATTATGAAATCCTCACAATACAAAATATAGGTATTCCACAACATCCAAATACCCTAATCCGTTAACCTAGATTAGAAAAAGACTCCAATCCCTTAACTGGGATTAAGTTACATATTTTTAGACAAATTCTAAAAATAGCCACAAATAGCTATAAATAGCCATAAAATCTATAAATATCCAAAAGGTGCCTTTGGCATTGTCAAGCTGCAGCATTGGCATGCGCACCTCCCCTCCATACGCACATGCACAGAATATAACATATACCCAACATTTGTCTCCTATATATATGAAGGATAATTTTTCATTTGAAGCATACTATCTTGACTTATCTTGTATTATGTTCTTAGTACACTGTATAAAGAGGCTTCCCCCTCAAAGAGGATTTCTATTCATCTCTTTTATTCATTATTAAGGCATGGATTACTCTTTTGGGGAATTTGTTTATCAACACATTCCCCAATGTAACCTCTTTTCCAACCTCCCACCCTTTTTATCAACACCATTCTCCTTTGAAAATAAAAATCTTAAAGTCCATAGAGCCATCATTTTGGTTTTTGTTTTTCATCTATTCTCCTTTCAAAAAAAAAAAAAAACATCTATAACTTAGATTCCCATTTAAGCATGGAATCAAGCATATCAAAAGGGATCATTTGTGTAATCTAGAGACTATGAACATTCATATAGGCTACTCCCACATTGTTCCATAGAAAATCACAAATTTATTTTCTACACAATTATGTAAAAAATCAAATTAGGGTGCTTTGACTCTTTAACAATTTGATACTTTTTACGAGTGCTTTGTCACTCATATAGTCTTATGTCTTCGACTCCCACAATTTCAATAATGGCTTGAATTATGAGAAGGCATTGCTAGCCAAAACAAAGACATAGCTTTTTCCATAAAATGCTTTGAGGATAAAGCACCTTGAAGGAGAGACAATGTATGAATATAAAATACAACAACAACAATAACACCAACAATAAAATAAAGGACATAGCTAACTAAGGGAGACAATTGTTCACCTTCATGACTTGTCAATGCATAGAGTATAGTATCATGAGGGGAATTATACCATGACTCACTTATTCATCTATCAATTATGTAATTATTATTCTTTATGGGTATCAACTATGTTTGATTCATATGTTGGAAATATGCATTCTCGATTAGTTTTATATACAAACTTGAACAAAATGGTCCTTCTCAACATAACAAAACATAAAATATTATTACAATTATGAGAATGTCGATTCTTACCATTTAGTTTTTTTTACATCATCAAATCCTCACTTATTCATTCTCTCTATATTGATGATCTCCTTTTATCAATTCTATGAATTTTTATCTACCACTCTTTCTTTATTTTTATGCATTTAATGGGAACAACCTCAATTTGATGATCTACTTTTCCTATCAAATATCTTGATAATGTCCAATGACTCTCTTTGTTATGTCTCATTCCAACCCCCAAATCCAAGAGGCATACTTTACATAATTGAATATGTGGATCAATATTTTTGATGCTCGGTAGGATTCTTAAATAATCTATAGAGACATTACTATTGTCATTGTTTTTATCATATATATGTTAGGGATTATGGTCTAACATCCACTCTATAAGACATTTTTTCTTTATTAATTAAGAGCTTAAGTGAACAATCAACATGTTGATTAAGAATAATAGACTAGTGGTATTAATCGAGAATTTCCTTTAACTCTCATTTATAGGAAACTCATGAACCTCCAATCGTAGACATCTTAGCCTCAATAATCAATTATGAATGGAATCATGTTAGAGTCACATAATCCAAGATATTTTCTAGAGTCTCGTAGTGTTTTCATAAAGTTCTCACCTTTTAGCAAAGGATGTAAGGTGTATAAACTTTTTTCTCCTAATGAGATTTACAACTAACACACAAAATGTGTTTAGGAGTTTAAAGGGCACTAATTGCCATAATTGAGTATGTTTTGTCATATGGGCACTAATTGCCATAATTGAGCATGCTTTGTCACATGTTCTAGATACAAATCCATCATAATTGAGTATGTTTTGTCATATGGGCACTAATTGCCATAATTCAGCATGCTTTGTCACATGTTCTAGATACAAATCCATCATGCATTAGTAAACTATCAAAACCCACTATTATATGGGTGTTAACAAAATTGTCATTATTTAAATTATGTGGTGATTTATAACTTTTTGAAATTCTTAAAAATATACCTATATTTTTATAAAATTATGGGTGCATAGTACTCAAGTTCTCTACAACCTAGTATGGAGAGATGTTGTAACTTTAACTTTGTGTAATCTTACGTAACAAGTAGTTTTTATAATAATAAAAAATATGCAAATGATGTGGCTTAAAAACAATTAAATTATATTAGTTTCATCTTAAAACTTCTAGATATATCAATTATAGGATTAAATATCTTGTAATTTTTTTTTTTAATGTGTTAACTTATTTAAGATAAAAGAAAATTACTTATGTTGCACAAGTTTTTGGAACGCAAGAACGTAGGTACAAGTATCTGACACGTCTAGACTCTAGAAGTTTCCTCCATATTTTCAAGAAACAACAAGTTGGGAAAGACAATAATATATATTAAAAAATTTAAAAATATAAATATAAAATAATTAAAATAGATGAGAAGAGAAGAACATTAACACAAACTAGATGACTTAGCTTATCCCTTATATTATGGTTGTAACTAGAACCTCTTAGTAGATAGGAATGGCAATAAATTCAAGATAACCATGTAGGCCATTGATTATATAAGGTAGACTCTTTCTAAAGTGGAAACTTTTAAAAGTTCGAAAGTGGAGATTAACATTTAATATTGATTAGGGGTAAGTGCAATTCAATTTAGTGACCAATGAATACTCTAGCCCAAGCAGTAGGCAAAGATCAATGCACTAACTCAAGAAGGTAGCACCAAATACTCTTTTACTGCAACTTAGTTTTCTAGAGAAAAAATTCTATGACAACCATGTATATGTATGGTCACCAGGAAATAGGAATCTCAACAACCCAAGTGGCGATCATGAATGTGTGGAAGCTCCATGCAAGATAAAGTTCCCAAGTTCCCTTTGTAAAAGTTCCAAGTAAGTTCCCAACCATCTAACCATCTGGAATGGTTCCCGCTACATTTGGAAAGTTTCCTACAAACTCCCTGGAACCTCCAAACTTACTTCAGGAACGAGTTCCTTAAAATTACATCTCAAAGAATTATAACCCTTTGAAATTCTTAAAAAAACATTTATATTTTTATTAAAAAAAAATATTATATTTTTATTCTATTTAAAATTATAATATATATCTATATATATATATATATATTAATAATTATTTTAAAATATATTATTAGCGTTGCTTTCTTGTGGACTGAAGTTTTGAATTACATAATGATTTCTATTTATGAGTTAAAATTAAATTTTAACCTTTTATAAAAAAAATAAAAATAAATATTTAACATTCTAAGTATGAGATAAATTTTTTATATTGTAGGTTCAAATGAATTGCAACTACTTTAACAATTATTCGCATTAATAAAAATTAAAACTAAAATTAGCAGTTAAAATTGAAATTAAAATCAACCTTTTTGAAATGTCACTTGAAATTAAACTTAACGATCGAAATTGAAAGTAAATAATTTTATGCCGACTACGAGTCCGGCCCAACAGAACAGCGTTATCACTCGTAGAAGTTTGACGGAAACACGGATTTGTTTTGGGATTGGCCAGTGGACTAACGAGCAACGGCACACAGGTTTGACCATAGAAATTGGAATGGTGAAAGGAATACGCATTACAGGCTGTTCACTAGCGAGCATGAGATTTACGCGAGTCATACAGGGCTATTATACTTTGTCTACTCTACTCCATTCTGCTTCAGCTTCTCAAGTTGCAATCAAGCCCTCTGTAATCCAGCTGTTATGGATGCCAAACATCCCTCTTCAATTCCATACTTAAAACCCCAATTACTCCACAGACCTTCATATCCCTATGTTGTACCTCCCTAACAGCTTAAATTTCTCTGCAAAACTCTATGGATAACGAAGCTTCTTTTCTCCTTGAGAAATCTTTGGCCATTTATTCAGAAGTAACAGATGCAAGCAGCAAATCTGCATCGACAGCTAGGGCAGCTGGGAAGAAGAGGATTCGAACGCAAGACGAGTCTGCCGTTTCTCCGCCGCGGGAGAGCAAGTTAAAGGTGCAATATCCAACATATAGAGGCGTGCGTCGTCGGAGTTGGGGGAAATGGGTGTCTGAAATTCGGGAACCAAAAACGAAAAGCCGAATCTGGCTCGGCTCCTTCGATACGCAAGAGATGGCCGCTCGAGCTTACGACGTCGCGTCCTTCCACCTGAAGGGCGAGAAGCATGCGTTGCTTAATTTCCCAGAGCTCATTCATTATTTTCCACGACCGATTTCTTTGTCTCCGCGCCATATTCAAGCTGCCGCTACAGAAGCAGCCGTTGCATGCTATCCCAATGAACAAGAAAGGAGAAACCCTCCGGTAAGAAATGAGCCCTCCTCTTCCTCCTCTCCCTGTGACCAACTATATACAGTAATTAACCCAGACTTGGAGACAGCAAGTGCCCAGGTATCAGGGCAAATGGATACTGGTAATTCCTCATCAGTTTGTGTGCCAACAGAAGTCGTTGGAGGGTCTATTGTAGTGGAGGAGGACTTGTTCGAATCCTTAAACTTATTTACGAATTTGGCAGAAGCTCTTATGCTTTCTCCCCCTCCTCTTATTCATGAAGAGGAGCAAAATTTGGAGGAAGACTTTCTCTGGTCTGGATTTTGACAGAACTACAAGAGATTCATCTGATCCCCCTTGTAACAACACAGCCATTTCAATCCATGGAAGCCCACAATTTTAGACTAATCTCAGTTGGATCATGGAGTCCTCGGTGTCGCGGCCATAGAGTAATCTCAGTAATTGATTTGCAATCATTTTGGCATGGACTGCAATGAGTTCATGGTTTATTTTAACTTTAAATTTACTAAAGATGTGATGGTTTATAGAGATGAGGATAGATAATTGGTATGATATCATACTTTCATATATATCATTTCATTATTTATTTGGGAGAAAAAGAGAATTATTATAGAACATACGAAACACATTAACATATTGTTTGCTTAGTTATTGCTTTGTTAGGGTGATTAAATTTGTACAATGAAATAGTTATGATTAAAAAATAGTAATAATAAGAGAAAGGAATAAAAAATCAAATCCTAGGATGCTGGTGAGTCAAGGTGATGAGGATATTTGGAATCCCTTCTACATGTAATTGGTGGTGGTGTATGTAGAATGGGATGTCTTAATGAGGGTAGATGGGAGTACGATTAACTTGAGAGGAGCAAGTGTGCGGGTGATCTTCTATGTTTGGCATTGTACAAGAGAGGAGACGAGAGCGTCAATGGCGATTGGAGTTGGTATCGTGATATGTTGGAAGTGGTCGCAGACAATTCTGGAAAGGAAGGGGATCCACGTTGGCCTAGAGCATCGTGATAAGGTCACGTCGCAATTTATGGTAATTCCCTCTCGCACCCCATTAAATTCCATGTGATGGTTTTGGTTGGTGTTTAAGGAGAGCAGTAGGGTATTTTCAGACATGGTTAGCAAGGTCAAGAGTCTGAGAGGAACGGTGAAGCAAGGTGGTGCAACGACAACTGAAGGCATTTGTTGGGTCCTTGACGCTCTTATCATGGAACCAACTCGAAATTTTGAGAAGGGGGAGAACCTGAGAAAGCATCGGGCTAGTCACGAGCAGACCTATGATGTGTAGGTAGTGTAGAATTACAGGACATCCATCCCCCTTCTATCAAGGATGACTTGGAAATGTCGGAGAATGATGCGTGGAGGGAGAAATTGGAGAATATGCCCTTCCTTGACGAGGCAGTGTTGGAGAGTTGGATCCAAGACCCTGGATTGACAAGGGATTGACAAGGGTTTTATGAGAAGATGATGACCCTCTATTGGGTTGTCAAAGGTTAAATGAGCAGAGTGTTGTTTGAAAGGGAGGAGAAAGCGGGAGGAGACGAAATTCCTTTGGCCTTCTAGAAATAGCTATATGCAGACACATGCCTTCTGAATATGAAAATTGAATCCATTGGAAAGGAGTTGGGGGTTCCTTATCTCCATGTGATGGGTTATTTCTCTTTGGGACCTAGAGTGGATGTGCAAAATGTTGTCAACCAAGATGGTGCGATGGGGGACATTGGAGCACCATAGCCGACTAAACCATATTTTTTGTCCGATGAATATTTTGGTAGGTTGTTACTTCCAATTTTTTGCTTATTCTTGTTTTTAGTTATGGGATGCTTATCTTGTGAGGGGTCTGGTCACAGGATACCAATGCATTAGCTTATATTATAACCCATTTTAACCCAATCTACAGACTCTATTTAGCATAGTTTTATGTTCTTAGATTTTGTTGGTGATGAAAGTTTGTACGCTCTATTCTCCCTCTCGGGGGAGGAGCATTAGGATTTAAGAATGTCCAGATTTCAAACCTGTAATGCTCTTGGTTTCAGAATGAGTAACATACATATGGATGGACAATATTATATTTTGTATATTATGTTGATATAAATGTTTACTTATTTTACAAAAAAAAGGAATAAAGAATCAAATGAAGAGAAATTAATGATGCATTTTTCTTTTGGTATTAGTTATCTTATTAAACTATGAAAGTAGTAAACATTAGCAAGTATGTAACATTTTCATTTTTTTTCTCAACCTAAATGCAAACTTAGAACATTAGGAATAACCATTTATTACCAAGTTACTTTCGTGATCAAGGAAAAAGAGTGAGATAAAAAGAGTCAATCGATTCCTAGTCAAGTAAAACCCCTTTGTTATATGAATATAGATAGAGAACAAATTGTCACTTTAGTAAGGAAAAGATCAAGCAACACAATTATATAGGATTACGCCTGATTGGCCTTTGACCTATGTGAAAATCACTTCAGCTCCTACAAATTACCGATAAGTTACAAATATCCAAAAACTCATATACAAAATGAAACAAGTAATCGCCAAAATAATAAATATAATTAAATGCAGTAAAACCATATGTGGACATTTCCCTCGGTATAAGGATGCTCCTCCTACCTCATACTTTGATTTGAATCCTTCATTTGAGGTGGGGATTTGAGAAGAATACCCAACAAAGTGAGCAAAGAAGAAGATTTACATTGAAATAAATATAAGCTAAGAGGCAATACCTAAACCAACAAGTGAGAGAAATAAATATAAACTAAAAAAAATTCTTAAACAAGGACAATGATGAAATGAGAACAATGGAAAGATCCAAAAGTATATGAGATTCATAAGTTATGTCAAATCCCTCCTTTAAGGTATGGATTTGGGAAGAAAATAGATCAAATTGAGAAGACTTTAAGTACTATACAACCACCCAGAGATGTAATCTCTTATCTCATAAACTAAAGTGAAGGATCTAATCTTGTAACTAAGAACAATGCATGTAACAACTAAAAAAATTCCTTAAGTAAGGAGGATGATGGAGGCAAGAAGTGGAATAATGTCCAAGATCATATAAGAATAATGCAGAAAAGTAATTACAAGACTTTGATCAATGAATGTCCAAAATAAGAGAGATATAGGGAGAGAGGGAGGAGAAGAAGAAGGTGGTGGAGGAGGAAGAACCTATTTATAAACAACTGAGAATTCTTAGGAGTGCTCAAATTTTATCCATGAATTAGGGCCACACAACTCTCTTTTTTCCAATCAATCTATAGGAGTTTACATTGAAAATTTAAGTCTCCAAATCTAACCATGCCCATTATGCAGCGAAATAGGTCTTTGTTCCATAAGTAAATTAATTAGGCAACACAAAAATTGCATATAGGATGTGATAAGGAAAACTAGTTGCAATAATAAGGGTGCCAAAAGAGAAATAAAAGTGAGATCAAAATTGACCAATAAATAAAATATTTCATCTAAAGACGGGGGGGGAGATATGGTCCCAATATGGCTTTCTAACCATTTAGAGGGATAATTGGGGTTGTAATAAATGAAAGGTTACCCAACATTAACAAAGGTGACTAGAGGATGTCCAAATGGCAGGGTATGTAACCAAAATATCATTAACTAAGGGGTAATAAGGGAATAGATTCCATGGGAGTGAACAAGGTTAAAAACCTCTTTTATACCAAAGACCAATCAAATAAGACGCTAATACTAGGTTGAGGTACCAAAATCACCATATATAGAAATGTCACTCAAATTAGGAAGATTCAATATTTGTGGTTGCTCCACTATGAACATAGCAATCCTTTGTGTGATCTTAAGGTATATATGTATCTAGAGTTTGATGTGAAAATTCCATGCATTTCATTTTCCTTAATGGAAAGAGTAGTGATTAAGTGAGGCACAATATATCTAACTTGGCATGATTCTATAAGACCTCTTAAGTAGTTAAACAAATGAAATATGATAACATAAAGAAAATAAGGTCTTTTTAGTAGCAATTGCAAAGTTTCAAACTGATATATAAAAAAAAAAATTAACCAATTCCATATAAGAGGGAACATTAAGAAAATGGACTTATTTAGATGTTTCTTATTTGGTAGAGGGAATAAACCATAATGCCACAGCATATTCCTATGTGACAAAGTGAGGTCTATCAAACATCATGACCCACTTTCCCATATAAAGGGATATCACTGATTTATGTATAAACCACATCTAGGCATATGCATGTATGCATACAATAACATGTAAGAATGAAACTGGAAGTAAGGAGGAAATAAAGTTAAAATCGATCACAAGATCATTCTTGCAAAGAAAGATAAATAAAGTGAGAAATGGCATGAACAAAGTATGAGATCAATTGATAAAAAGAGAGGCAATGCTCCTATCAACCACACAATCATGTAGAAAATACCTAATTTATAAAAAAATAAGTATGAAATTGAGAGAGAAGCATGTTGTATAGTGGTGTTGGTAAATGAATTTTGGGAGGTGACGTAGTTACCTATATAAATTGTAAATGTACGAAGTAGCTAGAAAAGGTCCATTAACCTCAAGATGTGTATAATGGATTGGGAGAGAAAATGAGTAGAGGGAAATGACATAAGAGATAAAGGAAGCACGTGTCAGACTATGAACAAAATGTGTATAATGGATTGGGAGAGAAAATGGGCAATGAGGGAAATGACATAAAAAGATAAAGGAAACAAGTGTAAGGCTATAAACAATGATTAAGATTTTGCAAACCACCTTAACTTAACCAATTATATTTTTTCATAATAAATTTGATATTAAATATATTCTCAACTTTACAAACCACCTCAACTTAACCAATTATATTTTTTTCATACTAAATTTAGTATTTGCATGACAAAACATTATATATATCAATTACATCACTTTATGCTATACAATATTCATGACATACACTAAATCATAAAGGGATGGAAAAATATCACATTGGAAAATTAATCACGATGGTAAATAAGCTGACTTTAATACATTTTAATACTAAATATATAATATTTTTCTTTGGAAAAATTGTAACTTTTTATTTATAAAAAATATGAAATACATAATATATTATAAGGTTTATAAGGTTTTTGGTATTATCAATATCATCCTTAAAGTACTTGTTATATGCAAGACTATATGTGAAATAAATTGTAATTAGTTCACCTATTATAATAACTCTCAACCTATAACAATCATTATACATACATAACACTAAGATGTTGATTCATTAATAAAAAATTTATATAATATTTGATCAAGGTATTTTTTTATAGTATTGATGTGTGCTATGAAGCATTATACATACATAACACTAAGATGTTGATTCATTAATAAACTTCTTATATAATATTTGATCAAGGTATTTTTTTATAGTATTGATGTGTACTATGAAGGAATTAAAGCCCACTTGTTTTTCCAAGACGTATCCTCGATGGAAATGAATTTTGTTGGACATATACACTCTACTCAAAATTCATTGCAAGACTTGTATCTTTAGCCCACTCTACTGAGAATTTGAGATTTTAAGCAATACAATGAACAAACAATTATTTTAGTGTTTAATTAAATGAAAAAAATTCAAAACAAAAATATATTCACAACAATTGTATAGGTATTTTTAATGGTTTTTTTTATTGTTTTTAATCTCACAATTACAAAGAAACAAATGTGATAAAATACTAGTGTTAAATAGAAAATACAAAAGAGATATAGATAAAACATTTGATACAACCTTTGTTTTAGTGATATCTCTAAATGAGAGTGAAATGTGCATTTGTGTTAAACAGAAAATACAAGAAAGAAATACATAAAATATGAGAAACAATCTTTATATTAAATATATCCAAAAGAAAGAGAAATGTTCATTTTCCTATTGGAGGGGGACCTTCTATGAATAAAGCTACAAATGCAATTACAATATTTGATCATATTACCGAACCTTTTACCATATATATAGTATTATTAGAGATAAAATTAACTACTTGTAGTTCCATTATCAAAAAGGGATGAGTGTTTGATGAATATTAATTAATAAATATGACCCTTTTACATTGAGTAATTATTAGATATTTTAATAATAGTCCTTATTCAATGAATATGACATTGTACATCAATAAAGTACTCATAATTATCCTCAAAATCTAGGTCTTAAGGTAGGACCCTAAGATTAGAAATTTTTAGAAAGTGCATTAGTGGAGGTGACACTCTTGGGTGGAAAAAAATTCTTTTCGTTGCAGCCCAATGGAGCCTTCTTCATCAATTTTTTATAGTGTATTTTGACCTCGACAATTCTACCCCATAACTTTCTTTAAACAAAAAACATGAAAAATTGTGAGGATTTTGGTGATACAACATGATCTGCCGCATCCTATGCAACATGCCTTCATGACTTACCTTCTCCCTCTGCAGACTCATCATATCCCTCTTGCTCAGTTAAAATACTGGAAATCATAATTTTGTTGATATACATGGGTCATTAGTACAACACGCGTATATGAATCTTACATCACTACATCTCGCATACATTGGGTTGCATGCTCAAAATTAAATAAATTTGAGTTTTCCTTGCCAAGTCATGACTGTTATGATTCTTGGCCTTCCATATACTGGAAAACACTCCAATTTGACCCCCCATCTCATTTTAGGGCTATATATTGAGTCATTGTGAAGCATTTTTGGAGGAGAAGTTTGATAACAAGTAAACTCTAGAGAAATTTTGCCCCATTTCCATGCCTTCAGTATGCATCCCTTTGTACTTGTAAGATTTAAACTCTCTTATGTTCATCTCCCAATATCATCCATATCTTGTGAAGGAGGAACCCAATTACTCCTTAAACTTGTGAGAATGTCATTGTATGGAGGATTGAAGTGGTGGAGCCTAGGTGGAGGAACTTCGTTTCTAGGTTCCAATGAGTTGCAGATAGAAGGTTGTCACTATGTACTTTTATTTATTAAATTAATAGAAATACTCTTTTCTTGTCCAATTCATGTTGCAAATGTTTATATTATTGTCATTGGGTATATTTTCTTAATATGTTCATGGACTATGCTAGATTATGTGCTAACAATTTATATACATTTTCTATACTTGTATGCCTTGTTTGTTGACGACAAGTTGTAGGTGAAGAGAATTGGATTGAGAGCTCAACGATAGTCTTCTTTGAACATCTGGTTGAGGTAAGGGTCTCATCCTTTTATTGTTTGCATTTCATGTTATATAGAATATTTGGGAATTAAGTTGATTTCTTGTGTCACTCTAACTATTATGGTTCTACCCTAAGACATAGGAAGATTTTTTTTTTTTTTTTTCCTGTAATAGATATGGTGACTCCAATGGGGATGGTCTCCTTTTTGGGGTTTTTTGGGTGCTTTTTATCTTTTATTTCCCTCTGTTATCTTGAGTTTCTATGTTGTTGATAGATTGACAGTCAGCATTATTCTATTTTCCTGAGTGGTTTGGCTTCAGTCTAATTTTTTTTCCATTTATCTCCCCATACACAAGCTGGGCGTGTCTTTCTTGTGTACATACATGGGATGACTATGTTTGACCTACATACATACGATGTTGCTTGGATGGCAGTTGCATACATCTCAGTTTTTATCTTATTTCTTAAACGGTATTCTTGTTGGGTGAGTTCTTAGTGTTGTTGAGTCTTCTTGGTTCTTTGCGATGTCTGTTAATTTCATTTATGGTGATTGGAAGATCCCTTATTACTTAGTTTTAAGGTAAATTAATTTCTTTTCATTTTTTCATTAGTATTACTTTTTGTGTGTTTGACTCATGACTTCTTAGTGTCTTGCTTGGTTGGTCTTCTTATACTTGCTACAAAATATGAGAGTTTTATGGTCCAATCTTGCATTTTCATTCCACTATAGTAAAAATAGAAAAATATTTTCATTTTGCATGTTTACTTGAGCATTTGCACTTTTACTTGGAGTTACAATTTTGCTTGGAGTTGCACTTTCGCTTGGAGAATTTTCACTTTTTCTTTTCATTAGTTTCAGTGTTATTTGGAATATTTCATTTGCATTGAAATTGAAAGAGACCATACTTGTCCATTTTCAATTAATAGAATATTAATTTCATTTGGAAAACAAGTCTAGTACTTAACAATGGTTTTGTGTGTTCTTTCTTTTTGACGATTCATAAACGCCATTCATTACATGACCGTTATTCCTTTGAGTAAGAAACAAACAATTAAAAGTAACGCTTAATTTTAAAATTGATTAGAAAGATCTTATCTTGTTGGGTGCACAAACAAGTGTAGGCTTTAGAGTCTTGGAATAGGATTTTGTGAGTAAAGTTCTCCAAGAGTACAAAACTTAACATTAGGAATATATCTAGGGAGTGGTGAAATCCATGATATAATTGGTGTTCTCGGGAATATCCTCTTGAATGTGAATCAAGCACAGGTTAGCGGGGATATTTCTCCAATACCTTCCTAGCATCGGAGATATATCTAGGTTCTATTCATATCTATAGGTTCTTGAAGAACCTAAGTTCTTTTTTACCTTTGGGCTTAGCTATTTTTCCCATATTGTGGACCTGGCCTACGACTGTCTACCTGAGAATTGGTTATATGTGGTGACCTTAGTTTCTTATCCAAGGTATCCACACAGGGTACTTGTAGGGGTTATTATGTGAGTGTCTTGAGTCATATAGGGGTCGCATAGAACATAAACTTGAATTTTGAAGCTTGAGGGACCTTATAATTGATTTTGTTACCTCCATTTGTATTAGCGGAGTCTAAGGCCCCTCTTAGGTGAGGTATACCTTCTATAGTTTTGGAGGTCACTTATCCATCTCGTTTGTTTATGTGCATTTGTCTTAGCTTTTCTAAGAGTGTGCTTATTTCTAGTTAGTTTTCCATAGGGATTGATATTGTTTTGTGACTTTTTCTAGAGTCATCATGGATCGAGTTCTGGCTATTTGTCATTCTCATCGTTTAGAAGGTACCACCTAGTGATCCTTTGTAGACTCTCTATAAGAGGCCTAAAGTTAATAAATGTGGTCCTTATATATCCCATTAAGAGCTTTAAATAATTCTCCTAATGAGTTTTTCTTCCAATATGTCAGATATCCCTTTGACATACCCCTTCATCAATAGTGGTATGGGGAGTCCATGCGAATCCCTCCAGTGGTGCCTCATGGGTCTCAGGGACCCCTATGTTCATCGGTTCTCAAGTTGATATATCACCTAATCCTATTAAAACAAATATTTTTTATTACACTTGGTCATATGATCGTGTGTCCAACTTTTCTTTAAGATTATCGAGAATTGATGCTAAGTTGATCCACTTATCCTCTAATCCATTTACTTTTAGCATGCATAATCCATCATCAAGTATACCATCCTCCATACTAGTTTGCAATGGTAACCCTAACATTGGGCTTGGGGGCATACCAAACTCTTGTAATTTGTATCAATTTGGGAGAATTCATATCCCTTATTCTGCTCCTTATGTTGGGGGATCCCCCCCACCCCACCCCACCCCCTCCTTCATCTACTAATAATACCATTGTTAATCCTTTTATGGGTGGAGGTGGGCATGCAAGTGGTGGTTCTACCTTCTATATCCATGTTAGAAAAAATGGGATCACAAAGCAATAACAATTAAACAAGATACATATATTAAACATTACAAGAGAGACACAGATATAATGTGGTTCACCCAAGATGGTATATTTCCACACATAAATTGCCAGTCCTTTCTTATTATTTCTTCCAACAAAATGAAGGGATACAATCTGCAACAACCCCATTGCACTTCCTCTTCACTCTCTCACAGTCTCTCTCTCACAATCACATAGATCACTTTTACAATGCTATGATATAATACACAACCTTATTACAATTCCTTGCTTTTTAAAATGAAATACCATGGGAAAATACCGCGAGCTTCCCAAAACCATGGGCCCATAAATCACCCATTATTGAACAAGTCATGACTATGAAATTACAACAATTTAAAAGATATTTTTACCTAAATTTTCTCTACAGGGGCGCTGCCCCTGAACCCCCATCAGGGGGGTCCCAAAATACTCACGAGAACCCCTTAGACCCCCCTGACGACTATAGTAGGGGGAAACTCCCCTCCACACCCGTCAAGTCCTGCAATCCATACACTACTAAAATAACATCTTTGAATGAGGAATATCTGGCTCCACAATAAATAATATCCCACTGAGAGACTAATCACAACAATTACACCGTTGTTGCACTTGCTAGAATATGCTATGAGCCTTAGAGCTGGAAAATGTCTCAACTTCACCTTCATGCTTGAAGGTCAATTGAAACTGAGAAAGAATTCAACTTCTCTTTGGTTACTACCTTTGTCAACATGTTTGCAGGATTCTGTCTAGTATGTATCTTTTCCAATTTTAACAGTTCATCTTCCAAAAAAGATCTTATGAAATGGTACTTGAGTTGTATATGTTTAGTATTCAAATTGAAGGCTAAGTTCTTTGCAAGATGAATGAAACTCTAGATGTCACTATGCAACCTTCTATTCTCATTCTACTTACCCAATTCCTCCATGAACCTCTGCAACCAAGTCATCTCTTTACTAGCCTCTGTAGTAGTCACATACTCTACTTCCATTGTTGAAATTGCAACAACCTTTTGCAGTTTTGAAATCCAAATTACTGCTATTCCACCTATAGTAAAAACATACCCTGTGGTGCTCCTCTTGTTGTCCTTACAGCCTGCCATATCTACATCAACCTATCCTTGTAGAACAATGTCTGAACCTCCAAAACATAATGCATGAGAAGTGGTACCTCTCAAATACCTAAGAATCCAATGTGCTACCTTCTAATTCTCTTTACCCGATTTGTTCATATACCTGCTCACAACTCCCACTGCATGTGCAATATCTGGTATTGTGCACACCATGGCATACATCAACCTGGAAACTGTTGATGAATAGGTAACCTTGGACATGTATTCTATATCTTCCTGTGTCTTGGGACACATCTCCTTGCTTAGTTTGAAATGGTTGGTCAAAGGTGTACTAACTAGTTTGTCATTCTTCATTTTAAACCTATCCAACAACGTTTCTATGTACTAACCTTAAGACAATGTTAATTTGTGATTTTTATGTCTCTTGTTATTCTCATACCAAGGATTTTCTTTGCAACACCCAAATCCTTCATAGCAAATGATTTAGCTAGTTTCCTTTTCAGCACATTTATATCATGCATGTTAGACCCTGCAACAAGTATGTCATCCACATACAATAAAAAGATAATATATCTTCCATTATCTAGCCTCTTGAAATAAACACGCCGGACATAATGTCATCTACCATAACAATGTTCTATCATAAACTTATCAAATTTTAAATACCACTACCTTAGAGCTTTCTTCAGTCCATACAAGCTCTTCTTTCAACCTGCAAACCAAATTCTCTTTCCATTTGACCCCATATCCATGTGGCTACTGCATATAAATCTCTTCCTCCAAATACCCATGGAGAAAGGTTGTGTTTACATCTAACCGTTCAATATGCAAATATTCTATCACCACTAGACTTAAAATAGTCCTAATAGAAGTAATTTTAACAACCAGAGAAAATATTTCATCAAAGTCTATACCTTTGTTTTGTGCAAATCCTTTTACAACAAGTATGGCCTTATACTGCTTCTTTCCTCCATCTTCTTCCTTCAACCTGTAAATCCATTTATTCTGCAATGCTCTTTTTTCTGCAGGAAACTCAACCAAATCCCAAGTTTGATTTCTTACCAATGAGTCCATCTCCTCATTCATGGCTTGCTCCCACTTCTTTCTAGTTTCTACCTGCATTGTCTCTTCATAACATTCTAGTTTACCAGAACTAGTCATCAATAAATAATACAGTGAAGAAGAGAATCGTTTAGGGGGTCTACTTAACCTTGTAGATATTCTTACATTTGTAGGAGTTTGAGGTACCTGTTGCTACTCTTGATTTTCTGGTGCCTTTGGAACTTCATTTTCTTTGATTTCATCAAGCACTGTGTACTATGTGTTTTCCTTTTCCTCTTTCTTTCCCTGCAATTGATCTTTGTACATAACCTTTTCATTGAATACTACATCTCTACTCCTAATGATTTTGTGATTTTCATAATCCCATAAGCGATGTCCAAAATAATCAACCTTGTATCCAATAAAGGTACATTTATTGGATTTAGCCTCAAGCTTTGTTCAATTTTCTTTATCAATGTGGACAAATGCTTTACAACCAAAAGTTATTAGAAATGAGTAGTTTACCTTTTTACCTGTCCATACCTCCTCTAGAATCCCACCATCTAAAGCACTTAAAATCTCTGTGTTTATTAAATAAACAACAATATGTATAGCATCATCCCAAAACTGTAATGACAATGCTACATGTAATCTCACACACCTTGCATGCTCCATGATAGTTATGTTCATCCTTTCTGACACACCATTTTATTATGGTGTTCTTGGGTCTGTCTTATCTCTACGGATCTGATTGTATTAACAATAACTATCAAAATCCTTACTGCAGTTTTCAGCTCCATTATCAGATCTGAAACATTTCAACATGTTTCTTGCCTCATTCTCAACCAAATATTTCCACTTCTTAAAAGTAGAAAACACGTCAGGTTTATGTCCAATGCAATAATCCCAAGTTTTTATAATTGCATCATCAATAAAGTAACATAATAATGAGAGCCACTAAGAGATTGTACATGAGTTGGTCCCCATAAATCTGTTTGCACAAGCTCTAACTTTTCACTCTTGTTTTGTTTCCCAACCATGAGAAATCTAATTCTCTTATGTTTTCCATAAACATAGTTCTCACACGATTCCATACTTACCTACTTCATATTTGGAATTTCCTTAGGTGGAGAATCTGCATCCCCTTCTCACTCATGTGGTTAATCCTATGATGCCACAATGTTGCACCTATTTCTATGGAAGCTACAGAGATAAAATAATAAATATTATGAGGACATAAATACAACGTACCTATCATGTCTCTTTTTCTATGACCAGTTCTCCTTTAGTCACCTTCCACCATGTTTTTCCAAACATAGACAAACAATTGATATCTCCCAACTGCCATGTTGAGATCAAATTTATTTTCATAGAAGGAATATGCCTTACATAATTTAGAAACCATTCATTTCAATTATTTAACTTAATCCATACCTTACCCATTCCAACTATTTTACATGGTTCATCATCCCCCAATAAAACATGTCCAAAATCACCTGGAGCATATTTATTAAAGAATTTCCTATGGGGTTCAGAATCACATGAATCTTATGAATCTACTACCCAGTAATCACTAGTATTATCTAATGCAAGAATAAAATCATCTTGTAACACATCACCTGCTACATTTTCTTCTTGAGTAGTCTCCTGCTACCCGCCTCATTTCTTCTTTGGAGCTCTACAATATTTCTTCAGATGTATTCTCTTACCACAATTGCAACACTCTATCTTTCCAAATATGGACTTAGATATGCCCTTTTTAGACTTGATTCAATTACCTGGGCTCCTTCCTCTCTCCCTTCCTCTTCCTCTTCTCTCCATGTCCAATGCATTACATAATGTCTCATCTATGCTTTTTCTTTGCATTTCCTCACAAAGAATAACAACTACAACATCCTAAAATTTCAAAGTGCTTGAACCAGGGACGAAGTTACTTACATCCATTACCAAGTTGTTCCATCTTTCTGGCAATGAGCAGAAGATTAGAAGAGCCCTAACCTCATATTCAAAGTTCAATTTTACATAACTTAGCTGACTACTTGTTAGTTTTTCAACATTTAAGCTAGCATTATAACAAGATCTTTTCACTGAGAGAATAACAAGCACAACATTCACATAAGCACATCACAAGAGACAAGAGACACAAAGATTTTAGGAGGGGAAACCATAAATGGAGAAAACCCCTCAACTTCCTCTAAGATAGTATCACCACAAGATGTGAACCCAAAACAGTAAGATGACCTCCCTTCACAATAGCAGCATTCTGTCTTCTGTCTAGCCCAAGAATTTCCTTCTCCAAAAGTGCGCCCCACTTGAGAGAGCAAGAGAGCTAAGTCACGAGTGATCAATAGAGAGACTCTCACTCTCTATTTATATTCTTCCGTTGACTTGAAGTGCACTCAACCTAATAATTACTACTCGAGCCTACACCTTAATTAGTGTATAATAACTCAAGTGCCCCATAAATAGTGGGGACTTACCCAATGACTTGATATGACTTGTTTACATTATAATCCTCCCGATCGGAACATCGGGGCATGACCACATGACTCAAATACATAATAGAAACATCCCGGAATAAACATCGGGTTACAATAATATAAAATATATAGAAGAATACATTCCGAAGTTACATATACATCAACACTACTAAGAATATTAAATTCATTTAAATGGTTAGCAATAGATACACCTTCTGACATATTCATATTAAATAAATGATTCATTAAAAATACCTTGTTGGAAGCCGATGGTTTTTCATAGAGCTTATCCAATTCGATCATCACACCCTCCATTGTCTCTTCTCTCGAAATATTGAAATCCATCGACGAAGCCAGGAACAACTGTATTGTTTATGGTTACTTTTTGTCAAGAACCTACCATTTTTCTTCCTTCATAGTCATCGGTTGTTTTGTCCCCCCCCCCCCCCCCCCCCCCCCCCCCCCCCCCCCACCCCAATGGTAAGTATAGATTCTTTTGGTACAGATAGTCCTCCATTTGCATCTTCCATAACTATTAGTTTTGGAAATTAAAATTCTCGACCCTAAACTTACTTCTTCTGCCATTGCTCCCACTCGAACCAATAACCCTTCTTTCTTGCAAGTTTACTATCCAAATAGACCTTTTGGCTCTAATACAAATTGTTAGAGAAAATAGGATTGTAGAGAAATAACAATTAAACAATTAAACAAGATGCAAATATTAAACACATTACAAGAGAGACACATATATAATGTGGTTCACCCACAATGGGATATGTCCACACAGAAATTGCTAGTCCTTTATTATTATTCCATATAACAAAATGAAGGGATACAACCTACAATAACCTCATTCCTCTTCACTCTTTCACTGTCTCTCTCTCACAATCACAAAGATTTCTTTTATAATTATACAATACAATACACAACCATATTACAATGCATTCCTTTTATAAAGGGAATACCATGGAAAAATACCACGAGATTCTCAAAACCATGGGCCCCTAAATAACCCATTATTTACCAAGTCATGACTATGGAATTACAACATTTTACAAGGAATTTTTTCCTAAATGTTTTCTATGAGGGTGCTTCCCCTGAACCCCTTCCAACAGGGGCTCCCAAAATAGTCCCCCCCCCTGGACCCCCCTTATGACTACACTGGGGTGGAAATCCCCCCCACACCCCCCATCAGGTGATGGGATCTATACATGACTGAAATAACATCTTTCAATGAGGAATATTAGGCTCCACAACCAACAATCTCATCCATATGCATATCATTAGTACGTGGGAACTATACTAGGTTAGTTCCCACAAATTTTTTTCTTGTGGTGAATCCTCCTCCGAGTTCGATTGTTCCTTTCAGAGGGAATGTATATTTTAATATGGGACCCCGCTCGTCTGGATTTCCTTCATCAAGGGGCGACGTATACACCTCCTCCCTTGTCAGGGGGTAATGTATACTATCATATGGGAACTTTTAGTAATATTTCTTTCTCCTCCCAGGGGTTTCCTACCATGCATATGCTTGTGCACCCTTAAATGAATCAATTTGGAGAGGTTATTATTTTACTGGTAAAGTTCATGGCCTTTATCATGACCCATTGTGGAATATGGTCTGTAATCCAATGCCTACATGAAATTATCCATAGAACCAGTCTTTTCTAGGGGCATGGTCCTAGACGTTGCAACCAAGGCTCCCATTTCTTTCCACCTTGAGTTTTCCAAACCTATCCTAATTAATGAAAAATACTATGTGTCATGATCGGGAATGGCCCTTGGTCCCCACCAAGCTTCCCTCTGACATTCCTAAGTTTTAGGGTAAGAATGGTGAGGATCCAAGTGATCATTTTACAACCTTTCACCTTCAGTGCTTGTCCAACTCCTTGAACACCTATTCTATTTGTTTGAGACTATTTCAATGCACCCTCATAGGCCCTATTGCGATATGGTATTTTGAGTTACCTAGGGGCATGTACTAGACCTTTAATGACCTAATCTTAGTTTTTCTCAACCACTTTTAGTTTCTGGTTCGTTATGACACATGCATTGAAATTTTTGTCGACATTTTATTAGAATAAAGACACTCATATTTTAGATCATATTTAGGAGGGTCGTAGATGAAAGCGGTTGATTAAAGTTAACATTCCACTAGAGTTCCTATTGGAATGGTTCCTTAAGTCCCCTTTTCCAAATATTGCAAAGGATGTCTCAACATCTAGAGTAACTACTAAGGAACAAGCCATATTTAAATATCAACTGTTAGATTTGATCTACACTCAATCTGAGCTTCTTTACGAAATTATTTATAACGCACCGCGATATAACCATGACCCCAAGAAGAATATAGGGCCTCATGCCGATGGAGTCATAGGCATCACAAGTTCTAAGGCTATCGATCATGTGAAAATCAAATGCAGAACTTGTCCATTAGCCAGTCTGTAGCAGGACAAGTTACGATTTTGTCCTTTCCCTCCAATTCATTAGAGGTACATTCTATGCAATTGATAGACCCAAAAGGTGACCAACCATCATGGAGGGGATAATAATCGTAAGAGTGAGAATAATAATAAGAAATGAAATTTCAATAATGACAATAGTGGTAACAATGTTGGTGGAGACAAGAAACACAAATGGAAGGTGAAGTTTCCTTGTAAGATTTGTGCATAGGAACACCTTACTCACATGTACCCTAGAATAGATGAGGCCTCAAATCCTATAGTACAAATCCCAACTGTTTTAACAATTATGCTTCCTCATAATCATATTGTGGCTTCGAGTGCTTCCAACACCGAGAATGGGTCCGGTGGGAATCAAAGCCATTCATCTCATGATGGTGGCCATGGATGTGTTAATATGGCCCAATTGAAAGTTAATGTTTCCACCCACTCTCGTGACTACGGTCCTTGATAGCCTAATATGGGGAAAGATCCTTCGACTCTAGAGATCCCTTTGTAGATCAATAATCCTGACACTGTGCCTCACATTCCAAAAGGATTTCTTAAGTGATTGACTGTTGTAATCTCACAGATCATAGAGGGTTACCAATAATACACATTGAATCATGTAGACATAACATACACAGGAGACAAGAACATAGATATGGGGAATAACAGATTATATTATAACACGAGGGTCCATACATACACAGAACTGAACCGAGTTCTCATCTGGCTCAACATCCTAATATATATGATTTACAAATAGTTAGATATAACTACCTGTCGGTTCGCTCAACCAAAACGACCTTACGTGGCCGACCTAATCTCCAATTAGTTGGCTATTCGACTAGTCGGCTCACTGTCTAGCTCCTTGAACATCTCCCCCAGGAACAAAATATTTCTCCATCTCGAAGAAAACAGGGGAGGTACTTCAACAGTGTGTTGTCTTAGGTAGTTGTTTTTGGTATTGTTTTTCTTCATGGATTGTCTAGTCGGATGGTTGGTCATTTCTGCACACATATTTCCATAATTGCTTCTATTGTAATGGCTAGTTGGTGTTGAAATTCTACCTAGCTCTGTAATACTTTCTAGATGTCGATAGTCAATGTTGTGATGCTTGATAAGGTCAACACCTTCTCCTGGATGGAAAGGTCTGCTATGCTTTCCATGTCGGGTCCCATGAACTGATATTTTTCCTCTGCTGCCTCCAGTAGTATTCTCATCTGTGGGCAGATTGTATCCAGTTTATCAAGGCTTGGGAGTGCTTGCTGTACCCACTGGTGTGATTGTTTTTCTAGTTTTTGTAGTTTGGCTGTTTCCAATACACTTTGATCTTGCATCGTGTTTCTCAGTGCTTCTTTGGTTCCTTTTCTTCTTTGTTGGGGCGCATACTCCATATTGAGTAACTCCGCGGTTAGTTAGGAAATTTGTAAGCGGAGCTATGGGTCAAAATAGTCTTAGGGGTGTCACGGTAAGTCAAAACCCTCCCTTTTTTGTAATAAACCCATGGTTTAAATTCAGGGTTTAGGGTTTGTGGGTGCCCATGGTTTTAAGACCAGGGTTTTGTAAAACTGCGCAGTATAAATAAGCGCTTATGTAAAATGGATAGGTTAGGCTTTTTGATGTAAGGAAAGATAAGGCAAGTAAGATTGGTTTTGTAAGGAAAGGACAAGTCCCAGCTGTGTGCGCGGACGACCTCTGCAGCTGTGTGCGCAGAGGGTTTTGTAAGGAAGAAAGAAAGATCTGCAGCTGTGTGCGCAGAAGCCTGCTGCTATGTGC
>LPNX010760373.1:0-153834 GCA_001517045.1 Pseudotsuga menziesii | reverse complement strand
TAACCCGGGTCTGCCCAAGTGCCAACAAATTGGTTCCGTTGCCGGTTGAACTCAGTACCTGCTCACGAGGGGTTTACCTTGTACCACAAGGGGCTATGTTCCGGAGGCCCTCGGTGAAGGACATCAGTAATTGGTTCGCTGAATGGCAGCATTGCAAAGATCTCCGTGGTAAGTTTTTGAATTTATTAGGCTTAAGACTTAAAATACTATTGGCTAACACGGGTATATTGCTGTTTGAATCCGATTATTAGTTTAGTCGTACTAACATATGTTTGCAAGTGCCACTCTCTCGGACGAGCAACGCGGGTTGTTGCGAAACGGGAAAAGATATAAGCGGAATTTTAGCCCTTCTTCCTTAAGCCCGGTCACCACGTCCACCCCTGTAAACCCTGAAGAGTCAGACTCCGCACACAACCCTGGGGTTGAAAACCCGCCGGCTACCCCGCAACGCCGCTCTGCTACCCCTGACATTCTGCCGCAGTCTGAGAGTCAACCAGGTTCGAGTATTCCGACCACAGGGCAGCCTACCCGTGAAAATCCCCCCCCTTCCACCACCAATCCCCTTCCAAAAACCACCCGAAATTACATGGCCCACCTCATTGATGATATTAAACTCCCCATCTTTAAAGGCACGGGCTCCGAAGACCCAGAACAGTTCTGGTTTCTCTGCGACGCGGTCTGGACTGCGAAACAAATTACCGATCCAGATGTGCGCGCCGCGCAGCTCATTACATATTTTCGGGACAGGGCTCTGACTTGGTTCATGAAATTTTCTAGCAACAAGAACCCGACTTTAGGTGAAATCAAGGCGGCCATAATCAAAGAATTTAAGAAACCTAAAGCGGAGTCGCAGAGCATCACTGAACTCAAAGAAATTCAACAGCGGCGCGGCGAAGCAGTCTGGGAATTTGATCAGAGATTCAAAGTTCTACTGGACCAGGTCAGTTTTACCATTAGTCCTGCGCAACACAAGGAATGGTTTATTGCCGCATTGTTACCACATATCCGAACTCCACTTATGCAACAGAAAGTTGCTGACCAGCAAGAGGCCCTAGAAATCGCAATGAAACTAGAGACTGCCCCTGTCGGAGATGACTCTGGGATTACTCAAATCCAAGCGCAGTTAGCTGCGATGGCCCTGGAACTCCGCGAGATGAAAAAGGGGAAGTCTGACTGTGAAGCGGGGTGGTGTACGCAATGTCGGACTGAAGGACATGACAAGGAACGGTGCCCTCTAATAGCCAAGTACCTGCAGACCGGTGCGCCGAACCCCTTTCCACCACAGGTTCTCTATTGTGAGCTTTGCAGAATGACAGGCCAACATCGACCTGAGAACTGTTATTTGCTGCAGAAGTATGCGCAGGGACCTAAGAACCCCTACTGTAGATTTTGCAAATTTATCGGTCATAATGAAGAGGAGTGCCGCACCTATGATGCCTACAGGGTGCACACGGAAGGCCCACCTAACGACAATTATGGCTACCAGGGGGGTGCCTCTGGCCGAGGTACCTCTGGAGGTCGTGGCGGCATGGCTGGGCGAGGCCAAAACCAAATTGTGTGTTATAATTGTAACCAAGCCGGGCATTTGGCTCGCGACTGTCGGAACCCAACTACGACATGTCGGTATTTCCGCGCTGTCGATCATGTGATTGAACAGTGCCCTCAGCTAATCGCTAAGATTCAGGCACGACATACTATCCCTACTCAGAACCTTCAGATGATTTCTATAGAGCCCCGCCCTGTGGCGACTATTAATGTCGTTACACGAAGTGGACTCACGACACATATCCAGGAAACGCCAAACCGCCCTGTCGAAGCTCTAATTCGTAAGGCCCCTGAAAAAAGTCCTGCATTTGATATCTTCAGAGAAAAAGAGACGTTCATGGCGGCCAAGAAAGATTTTGCTGGCCCTAGTCCATCCAGTGTCCCTGCGCAGCTTCATTCACCGCCCTACGACACATTGATGGATAAAGAAAGTGTACTATCTACCTTTTTGCACAGCTGCGTTAAACTTTTAAGAAATCAATCTGCTCTGAATGAGCTGCAGACCATCCTTACTACCTGTGAATCTTTGCAAACTGGTGCTCCGGACAAAACTATTCATCGAGTCAGCAGGACCGGCAGGGAAATACGACTGAATGCTCAGATCGGGGCATATGATATGACCGATGTTATTCTGGACTTGGGATCTGATGTCAATGTTCTAACCAAACAAACCTGGGAACAAATGGGGAAACCTACCCTTGCCTGGTCTCCTATACAGTTGCGGCTGGCCAACCAACAAAATATTGTACCCTTAGGAAGATTCCTGGATCTCCAAATAGATATTGACGGAGTTAGTACCTTCGTGGACTTCGAAGTAATTGAGATCATTGATGACAGCAACCCTTACCCGGCCCTATTGGGAATTGAATGGGCAATGGCAAATGCCGCAGTGATCAACCTCAAAAAGAGACAGATGGTCTTCGAAGGGAAAGACTTCAGGGTCATCTTGCCCCTGGATCCTTCACAAGGGGAACGGTATACTGAGCCAATCTACCATAACGATCAGGCTGATGTGAAACCTGTATCTCCTATCACGGTGCAGGACGAAGGTAACGCGGATTCCCCGACCGCAGGATGGGAGTCTGGTAGCTCCTGTATGATGGACCCTGAAGAGGAACTCGAAAATTGGCAACACCGATTGTCTGAGCTCCATCGGGGCAGCAATGCCTGCTTTACCAAGTCTGTCAGATGGGTCGACTCACAGACCCGACATATACCTGTGTATGATGGTTCGAAAGATCCGGCATCGTTTATCGCACACATTTCGGCTCAGATACCTGCCCTACAAATAATGGAATCCCTAGAGTCAGCATTCAGAGCTACCGCAGTCAGATGGTGGACGAGCCATAAGAAGCAGATCCCTACCTGGGAAGTATGTCAGAAGCTCCTTCGCCTACGGTTCTCGGATCAGTTGGCCACAATGCAAAGTAAGTTTGATGGAAAAACTTGCCCCCAGGACCATCTCAGCAACTGCTACGAGGCATGGAAGTATGTTCCTCAGGACGAGTGGGTACGTAGATTTGTTCACACGCTGGGACCACTGGCAAAGAACTGGTACGAGGAGGCTGAACTTCGCCGAGATACTGTAAGTTGGGATTGTCTTGTTCATAGCTTTGTCAATACTTTTTCTACTAATGATGTCTGTCCAGCCCTAGATGCAGCTGTCAGGGTCATCCATACTAAGGTATTTAATGATCAAGAAGTGACTGAAAATCATCCCGATTGGGCCGCACAAGAGGCCTTCGCATTCGAATGTTATAATTTCACAGTCGATGAAGAAGGGGATCCGCGCAGTCTTGCTATCCCAGAAACAGAAGGATATTGCGATGTGCATGGACCGGCAGTTGAAGTTCCCGAAGTGACACAACCCTTGAAGACGCGCACAGTTAACATTGGATCCGACGCTCAGCCTAAGCTCGCTACCATTGGCGACTATTGGGACGACGAGATGGTAAGCAAGGTAACTCAATTACTCCAGGAATACTAAGATCTGTTTCTGACAAAGTTCTCTGAAATGAAAGGTATCTTGGGAGATATCGGGGTAATGAAGATCCCCCTGAAGCCGGATGCCAAGCCGGTGAAGCAGCGCCCCTATAGATTAAATCCAAAATACAAAGAAAAGGTTAAGCTAGAATTGGAAAAGATGCTTACTGCTGGAATCATTGAACCTGTTGAAGAATCTGAGTGGGTCAGCCCTATGGTCGTCTAGGAGAAGAAGACTAAGGGCGAAATCCGAATCTGTGTCGATCTAAGGAAACTTAATGATGCCTGTCTGCACGACCCTTTCCCCACTCCCTTTAAAGATGAAGTGCTCGACAATGTCGGAGGCCAAGAAATATACTCTTTTACCGATGGTTTTTCGGGCTACCATCAGATCCGAATTGCTCCAGAAGACTGACACAAGACAACTTTCGCTACCGAAATGGGTTCTTTCCAGTATACCGTTATGCCCTTCGGGTTGAAGAATGCACCTGCCATATTCTCCCGAGTAGTCATTTCCGCTTTTAAGGAATACATACATAAATTTTTAGAAGTTTATTTTGATGACTGGACTATTTTTGGGCTCGTAAAAGACCATATAACTAGCTTGAGACTTATGTTGGATAAATGCAGACAGCACCAAATCTCCTTGAATTTAAAAAAATTCATTTTCTGTGCGCCTTTTGGCATTCTACTGGGTCATGTGGTATGCAAACAGGGATTGATGATGGACCCTGCGAAGATCGCTATTATTGTAAACCTTCCACCACCAAAATCAGTCAAACAACTTCGAACAACACTTGGTCACACTGGGTACTATAGGAAATTTATCCAAGGATATGCCAAGATTACCGCCCCAATGGAGAGGCAACTAAAGAAAGATGTCAAGTTTGAATGGACTCCAGAATGCCAAGCAAGCCTTGATATTCTGAAAGAAAAAATGGTCACCGCCCCTATCCTGGTATTCCCTGATTGGAACAAGGAATTTCATGTGCATGTGGATGCCTCCTCTATTGCTGTGGGTACGGTGCTCGCTCAGCCAGGTGCAGGTAATATTGATCACCCTATCTCTTTTGCCAGCAGGAAGTTGTCTACGGCGGAGAAAAATTATACTACGACAGAACGTGAAGGTCTTGCTATGGTATATGCATTACAAAAATTTTGGCATTATCTTCTAGGTTCTCATTTTAAGATGTTTACTGACCATTCTGCTCTGAAGTACTTAGTCAACAAACCTGTGCTAGGAGGAAGAATATGCAGGTGGTTACTTCTATTTCAAGAATATGATTTTGAGATCATTGTTAAGCCTGGACGACTTAACCTAGGACCTGACCACTTGTCGAGGCTCGACTCAGGCGAGGAAACTACCAATATAGACGAAGGCCTCCCCGATGCACAATTATTTTCTATACAGATAGTTGATGACTATTTCAAGGATATTGCTCAGTATCTGTCTACAGGTATTACCCCCGCGGAAATGACCACACAACAGAAGAAGCAGCTGGTGATCCGAGCCGCGGACTTCACTTTAATAGCAGGACATCTGTATAAGATGGGACCAGATGAGATATTACGCAGGTGTGTCTTAGAACACGAAAAACCTCTAATATTGGCAGAAGCACACTCTGGCGCCGCAGGCGGTCACTATGCAGGAAAAGCAATAGCACAAAAGATCTTGACAGCTGGTTTATGGTGGCCCACACTTCACAAAGACGCAAGAGAATACTGCCACAGCTGCGACATCTGTCAGAGGACAGGTAAACCATCTAGGAGGGATGAAATGCCCCTAGCTCCACAAATAACATTACAGGCCTTTGACAAATGGGCCATTGACTTTGTTGGTCCCATTAACCCACCTGCGAAAAAGTCAGGTGCTCGCTATATCATTACAGCAACTGATTATCTTACCCGTTGGGCTGAGGCTCAACCTGTCAGGACCTGCAGCGCTACTACTGCTGCGCAGTTTATCTTCGACAACATCTTATCCAGATTTGGATGTCCCAAAGTTCTTATGAGTGATCAAGGATCGCATTTCCTGAACAAGACTATTGCAGTATTGACCAAGGAATTTCAAGTTTATCATCAAAAGAGTACCGCCTATCATCCACAAGCAAATGGGACTGTCGAAGCTTTTAACAAAATCCTTGAGCAGGCATTGACAAAGGTCTGTAACACTAACAGGAATGATTGGGATCTTCGCATTCCAGCGGTACTATGGGCTTACAGGACTACTTGCAAGAAATTGACAAGCCATACACCCTTTCGACTAGTTTATGGACAAGAAGCTGTCATGCCCATGGAATATATTGTTCCCAGCCTCCGGATTGCTGCTTTCACTAAGATGGATGACCCTGCCATAATCACAGAAAGGCTGGCACAGATTTTACAACTTGAGGAGGATAGACTTGTCGCAGGCTTCCAGCAACAGGTGCAGAAAGCTCGAGAAAAAGCGTGGCATGACAGGCACATCAAGAGGAAACATTTTCAACAGGGTGATCTTGTGCTCCTCTATGACAGCAGATTCATGAAGTTCCCCGGCAAGTTTAAAACACATTGGAAAGGACCGTATGTAGTACAGAGAGTTACTGATGGGGGCGCAGTTCAGTTAGCCAAGTTAAATGGCGAGCTTTTCCCCTCTATGATAAACGGGAGCCGTTTAAAAAAGTACATAGACAGGCCAGGTGTTCAGCACAGGGGATAGAGCCAAGTAAATAGGTAACATGCTTATTGCACTATGTAGTCTATTCTGTCCACAGCATGCGAAGTAGCAAGCTGGTCGTAGGTCGCAGGGTCAGGTTGTGTCGAAGTTTCAGGGTGTGCCGCAACTAGGGTGGATGGGACATACCACAATTTGGCGGTGCTAGCACGAGCGTTGCTCTCATTACTGACCATCATGAGATTTTGGGGAAAATCTGGTGCCATGAGGAGCAGATTCCCGGAACGTCGTCAGATTTAGTATCATGTCTAAACCATGATGCCACTCTCCGCATTAGGATCTTATAAGGGGCTATTTCGACTTGTAATTTCTATCTGAAGCACCTCTGTGACATTTCAGCCTGAACTATGTCGAACGACAGTAATGTTCAGACGTTGGTACGGGACGTAAGGGACAGAGGTCTGCAACACCTCCTAACTATGCCCTTTACATAGTTCTGCTTCACTAAGTACAAGGACAGGCAGGAGTTTGCTCTAAATTTGCACCAACGGCCAGGAGTCTGCTCTAACATAGAGCAGCCAAGGGCGTGAGGCCTCGCAGAATGACTCTGGGAAATCCCCCTGCGCCGACTGTTGGTGTCGCGGAACCACGCCAAGTAGGCTCCTCATGTGGTGGGACACGCAAGTCCAGGGGACCCCAAAGTCGTGGATGGTCAAGTATCGTCCATCCGAGAGCCGGATGTTGATGCAGGAGGTCGCGACGGCTTTCATCAGTAAACCTGCTGCAAAGGACAGAAGTATGCAGCCGGCAACAGCATGGAGAGCTTCATTAAGCAGTATAATATGTCTCCTCAGCAGAATTAGGCCATCAGAAAGATGCAGAGTGTCCCGGGACGGGCCACTAGTGAGTCTTAGGGGCCTGTTGGGGCGCATACTCCATATTGGGTAACTCCGCGGTTAGTTAGGAAATTTGTAAGTGGAGCTATGGGTCAAAATAGTCTTAGGGGTGTCAGGGTAAGTCAAAACCCTCCCTTTTTTGTAATAAACCCATGGTTTAAATTCAGGGTTTAGGGTTTGTGGGTGCCCATGGTTTTAAGACCAGGGTTTTGTAAAACTGAGCAGTATAAATAAGCGCTTATGTAAAATGGATAGGTTAGGCTTTTTGATGTAAGGAAAGATAAGGCAAGTAAGATTGTTTTTGTAAGGAAAGGACAAGTCCCAGCTGTGTGCACGGACGACCTCTGCAGCTGTGTGCGCAGAGGGTTTTGTAAGGAAGAAAGAAAGATCTGCAGCTGTGTGCGCAGAAGCCTGCTGCTGTGTGCGCGGCTGTTAAGAGCTGAAGAAATCTGCAGCTGAGTGCGCAGATAAACTGTGGTTTTGAGGAAAGAGGAATAAAACGCAGTTTGTGGACGTAGCCCCTACACTGGGGGTGAACCACGTTATATGTGGTGTTGTGGTTTTGTTGTGTTGTTTCTGTTTCTGTTATTTTCATGCATTTAACTGAATATATCTGATAATATAAGATCTCTGCTAATACTAAGCTTCGCTGTGAATTCCCTGTAGTGGGTTATGCAAGTTTGGTTTGTTTATTATGCTCTGAAGTTATATGTGAATGAATGATAAGTCAACAGGAAGTTGAATAATAATTGTTTAGGAAGGATAAGGTACAGTAATCCCCCTCTTTGCATGCAGAAACCTGATTCTGCGGCACCCCATTGCTGTTTCGGGTGAGACTACAACCTGCGCGCAGGTTGTTGCCGAAAGGGCCAACACAATGGGTCTTTTGTTGGTGCGACGTATAAAGAGTTAACCCGGGTCTGCCCAAGTGCCAACATTCTTTCCAACGCTTGAATTTGTTCTTGGGTCTGTGGGGTTTGCTGAAATACTTGTCCGTAATAAGTGGGCCAATCATGGAGTACTTCTTCTGTGATGACAAATTCTTCCAGGTGGTCTTGCAACACTTTTTGAGCTTCTGAGAATGTTGTGTACTGTTGCCTTAATAGTCTAGATGTCTCCTCTTTTTGGTCTTCCTTTGTATTTAGTATATGTGATTGTAGAGTTGACACCATGCTTTCAAATAGCTGGTATTCCTTTTCAAGCGGCTTGTCGATGTCAGCCTCTAGAGGTGCCGTTATGACCGTTTGAACCAATTTTCTGCATTTTGATAGAAACTCAACTTGTTCATTCTTACTCTCATCTGGTCTGGATTCTTGTTTTTGCCTCGGTGTCCAAAGTTTATAAGAGTTGTCCCAACTCTTCGTCTCTTAGCTTTGTTGCGTCATTATACAATTGTTTTTTTAGCTGAGTTAGGATAATCGTTCTTTTCTTTTATTTTGCTTATACATGGGTTATCACTCCCAAATTTTGTCCCTTGCCGAGTTACTATATGCAGGTTCTTTGTATTGATTACATCATGTTTTTGAACGCACGACAAGACATTAAAATTTTTCCTTTTATTGATTTTGTCAAGCATGGTAGGACAATCCTCTAATGAGTGATTGCCTACACCACAGCTAGTACAAAACTTTAAATCAGTTCTGTCCTTGTATGGGCAGTCTGCATATCGATGACCTTCTTTGTAGCATGTAAAGCACTAGATGGGCTGATGTGGTCGATTGTCGCGATTCCCAGAGAATCGACCTTGACCTCCATATCTTCCACGACGGTTGTCGAACCAGCGCTCATATCGACGACCTTCATATCTTTGATTATTCAGCTCATTTTGATCATTGCTTCACTGGTTGTTATCATTGTTCTGCGTGACTACGTTCATCTGGTAGACTGCTTGGTAGTTCTATCGATTTTTAAAATTTAGATGGCAGTCGACCGTTGCGTGACTTTTTACTTCATAGATTGCACACCAAGATACTTTTCCATTTTTCATGTTATAAGGGAAATCTTTTGTTTTGTGTTCTCCATGTTCTTGGCAGATGTCGTAGAAGCATTTTGTCTGAATGAAACGAACGTCCTATCGACTTATGTCTTGCCGACAGATATCTTTCGTGTGTCCAGCTGTTGAGCATTTTGTGCACTAGACATCCTGATTCTTGAGTTTCAGCTCTTTCAATGATTTTTGCATGATTTCTAGTCGTCCTTCCAGTCTAGTATCTATGGGATATGCTGGGAAATCTTCATCCATCTCTACTTGCAGATATTTGGTAAGCGCGTCTTCATACGTTTTAAATGTCTCCAAGTTTATGTGCTGCTGGATTTTCTGTGATAGACCTGTAAGAAACCACTAAATTAATAGTTGTTCATCAATTACATAGTCCAGTTGGCTGAGGAGGTCTTTCCATCGTTTTGTCATATTCTCAAACAGACTCTGCTGGCTTTTGAGATGTTGTTTTCAACTTTTTGGCTGCCAGATGTTTTGCGTCTGGAGTTTTAAAGAAAGACAAGAATTGTGCTTTAATTTCTACTTCAGATGCTTGGGGAGTTCTCTCGATATAGGTCATGTACCATGTTAGGTCTCTTTTTCTCAAGGCATTGACGAACTATGCCATCTGTCGATATTCAGCTGTAACTTGATTTGCCTCCCATGTTGACTCATAGATGAACCAATGCCGTCTAGGATCTTCATCACCCTCGTATAGAGGGATATGTGCTGATCTGTGACCCATGTCAGTATCGCTGCCGCTGTCTTCTCCAGGAGGTGGCGGTGGTGGGGGTAGTGGGATGTTTTGTTTGTCATGTTGTGCAGAGTTGTTGTCGATGGAACTTTCATTCCCGTCAGTTGTTGTGTTTGTCATTTCTTCTCCAACAAATAGTCGATTCAGGTTGACTTCTCTTGTCGATGTCCAACTGCACTGATTTGTCTCCAGGTCCGACTATTCTGTATTTTCCAAAGCTGTGTTTGGTAGGGGGGTGCTCGTTCATGTGTCGGGCAAAGTAAGTGGATACTTCGGTTGGAAGGGTACGCCTGAAGTGTTACCCAATTTCCTTCCTCCAGTCGACGGATCACTAGATTATTATCATCGTTTATCACGTCCTCTAGTCGGCTCCATATACCAAACTCACCAGCTCTTAGTCTTAGGTCTTCTTCGACAATGGATTGTATCCTGGTACTTGGATTCATTGGAGACAGAGGTCTTATCTCCTGGGGGATTTCTATTTGGAGAGCTTCACGCTGCTCTATCCACAAGTCTTCTTCCATGGGTGATGCTTCTTCATCCACGCCTTCTTCCTATCAGTCATGACCCAACTCTAGTGGATTTCTTTCCTGGTCTGTCGGTCCCTAAATTTGATTATCAGCAAGAAAATATGGATAGATTGTATAAATTTAATAAATTAAAATAAAAGAGAACAATATATTTCCAACATCAAGGAGCAAAAAAATAGCAAAAATCATGGCATGACATAAACATTAAGAAAAAAAATTGAAATAGGAAACCTTGGCTTCTTGTATCATAGAAAAATTAAAGGAAAATTAAGAATGCGATATAGCATGGGTGGGACCCTTTGTCATTCAAGACATACAAATTAATTATTCTAACGATTCTTGGAACTACTGGTCAATTCAGATGGGTAGAATTAGCTAGATTTGTGAGTTATTTAATGGAATTTATATGGGAGGAAATATACATACATATGATTGTAGGTGATCCCTGATATGATTTAAACTAGCATAGATCCAAATCCTAGGCTCTATCAATCGCCGAGAGGGATCAAATCTCTTGAGGTGCAAACCTCTTATTAACTATTGCACTCAAGGAGCTATTGATTTGATTCAAACCAAAAGACACATCTTTTTATTTAAGGTCGACATATAATATTTTTATTATTAATATTTAATATTATTTATGTTCGACATATAATATTTTTATTATTAATATTTAATATTATTTATGGATGACATATAATATTTTTTTTAATTTTTATTTTGTTAGGAACGAACATTACAACATCTCCCCCATACATGGTTTTAAAACCATGTGCAAGGCTCTCCGAAAACCATGGGTTGTTTAGGAGGCCTTGCATATGGTCTTAAAACCATTTTCAAGGCCCTCCTAAACCATGTATAGTAAAACCATGGGTTGTGTAGGAGGCCTTGCACATGGTTTTAAAACCATTTGCAAGGCCCTCCTAAGCCATATATAATAAAACCAAGGGCTGTTTAGGACCAGACCAATATTTTTTTGCGGATAATTCAAAATTTTATTATTTTTTATTATTTTGTTAGGTAGGAACATTACAACATATCCCCATATTGTGTTGTTTTTCTAACCAGCATTTTTTTGGTAGATAATTTAATTTTTAATTTTTAATTGTTTTGTTAGGTAGGAACGTTACAACATCTCCCCCATATTAGGTTGTTTTTGTGGCTGGCATTTATTTTGGCGGATAATTTTTTTTGTTAGTAACAAACATTACAACATAATATCACCAAACGTTACAAGATATTCAACATAACGTTACAAGATCTCCCTCATACTGGGCTATAGAGCGCCTCTCGGCGCAATGAGCTATAGTAGTAATATATTACTGTTTATTTGGCATTTGGAAAGTTAAATTGATAACTAGTTGTGGATTAAAATCTTTGTTTTCATAAAAATAGAATGCTAAATCCATGTGCTATGTTCCTAACATGTTATTATGTTGTATATGGATAATTATAAAGTGTTATCCTTTAATTATGGATGTATTTCATTTTCGTTCAATTATTTAAACTCAATTCATTGCGGTGAAAGTTAACTAGTTTCATTGGAATTGATGGAAAAGATCACTTTATGTGCAATTGGAATGATCTGCAAATAAACCTTTAATTGGTTGTAGGTGAATTATTAAATATTTTTTCAATGGCTATAGGATTTATTTTGGGTTTAATGGCATGGTTGCAAGTTGATTTTGTGTAAGACAAGTTGCTTATATTGGAAAACTAGTTCACTAGTGTTATGGAATCTATTTTGTAATTACCATGATTAATTATTGTAATTGTGGTAATTAGGCATTATTGACATGTTATTAGATGTTATTAATTAATTCATATTGATAATCAATGATTATTTTTAAATATTTATATTTGTGATAAGTGTCGTCATTTGTGCACTAAGTGTCGTTAAGTGTCGTAATTAACACCTTAATTACTAGTTAACTATGAAAAAAAATAATTAGCCTTTAGAAGTGGTTATCATATCTTCTATGGTTGGGATTGAATTTTCGATGATGTTATATGTTTTAATAATCCTTCCCAAACCTTATACCAGATGTTGGATGTGTTAATAAAATTATATTAAATTATTTTTAATTATTGGATTTTGTGTCGCAATTAATTTTGGAAAAATAGAAATTAATTGTTTATGGTTGATCTGCTACACTAAAAATCAAGTCACTAGCCTCAGAGAGATAATTACATGTCCCTTAGAAACCTTGATAACCATGGGGTACATTTCATATTGCCATAAACATTTCCATAATTCATCACCGTCATGTTGTTTGGGTCATTGAAATTCCATTAGAGTAACTCAAGTGTTGTTAGGGACACTCGAATTCCATTATATTCATTTAGGTGACATTAGGGTCACTAAGATTCTAGTAAGGTCATTTAGGTTCCATTAGGATCAATCAATATTTTCTATCATATGCATCATCAACATGATTGGCATCAAAATAGTTGTTGTCATCAATGCCAACATCATACAGTACATAAACTATTAAGATTTCTTCAAAAGTTGTTATATAAAAAAATGATCACTGAAAGAAAAACAAGAACAACAGAGAAGATAAAACACATATTTATCCTGGGTAACCCTCATGGGGGAGAAAACCTAGCAAAACTTCCTCGATATAGACTTCAACCAAGTACAGTGTAAGACCTAAGAAAAAAGACTAGACTGCTTTCTCCTCCTCAGATGCACTGGTTCTCCTCTCTCTAGCAAACTTTCTTGGGTGCTCACCATGTCCAAATGAGGTAGTATCCTCTCCTATTTATACTAATTAACTAAGAGTCCTAATAACCAAACAGGGTTGACTTCTCCTTGCTATCAGGGGAAAATTTCCTTGGGAGACTCAAAAAATAGATTTTAATAATACTTTTGTGGGTACTACTGAACCAAATTACAACAAAAGTTTTACCTCAAGACTTTACATGACTAGGTACAATAATAAAATCCCTAATTGGAGGAACAACATATCCAGAAAGGGAAATAATAATAATAATACAAAATCAAATATCTTATGTAGTACATTTCTTTAATACTCCCTCTTAACAAGGAAGGCATTCTATAACATAACAATACAACTGTACAACTGAATTGTAAGTCTATACATCATAGGAAGTTTTCACAACTACATCAACATCATCATAATACACGGAAAATCATCATCACAAAGCATCACATCTCAAGAAAACATCATGAGCATTACATCTCAACACATCATCATCAGCATCACATCTCAACATATCATCACAACCATCACATATCGTCGCATCTTCATGAACATCACATTTCAACACATCATCACAAGCATCACATATCGTCACATCATCACGAGCATCACACATTGTTGCATCATCATGACCATCACATATCGACATGTAATCATGAGAATCACATCTTGTCACATCATCACGAGCATCTCATCTCGAAACATCATCATGAACATCACATCTTGTCACATTATCATGAGAATCACATCTTGAGAATCACCTGCAATGCCATAATGCATACACAACACAACATCCACACATTAATGTGAAATCACCCATAGCTTAAATAATGCTGGAATATCATAGTACTCAAATGAATGCAGGACCGCAACATCCACAAAGGATTGCAGGACCACAACGTCTGCAAATGAATGCAAGAACACAACGCCCACAAATGAATGCAAGACCACAATGTTCACAAATGAATGGAAGACCACACCATCCGCAAATAAAGGTAGGAACACAACGTCTGCAAATGAATGCAGGACCACAACATATGAAAATGAATGTAGTATCACAACATCCAAAAATGAATTCAAGACCACAACATCTGTAAATGAATTCTAGACCACAACGTCCACAAATGAATGTCAGACCACAATGTCTACAAATGAATTCCATACCACAACATTTGCAAATGAATGCGGGACCACAACAACATCTCTAGGCACACTAATAAAATCGACTGGCATTCTCTGTATTGGCATACCACTACCATCTCATCATAAATAATGATCACATCACCACTCTCTTTCCAGGGAGGTCCTTTCAAGCTACACCATGCTTGTCTTGGGAATATTCAAACTTCACACGAGACAGAGGCTTAGTTGACACATGTGCAACTTGTTCCTCTATAGGAACATACTGGAGCTTCGCAGCTCCTCTTTGCACCATATATCGAATGTAATGATACTTTATCTCTATATTCTTTGACTTATCATGAAACACGGGGTTCTCTGTCTGTTTGATGCAACTCTAGTTATCACAATGAATATCAATTTCATCCATCTTAGCATCAAACAATCCTTCCAATAACTTATGAAGACATATTGCTTCACTATAGGAAGAACATACCGCAATACATTCATCCTCGGGTGTACTGAGCACAACACTGGTCTTGTTTCTACTAATCCATCAAATCAAACTTGATCCAAAACTAAAACAATATCTTGAAGTAATATTTATTTCTTCAACACTTCATGCACAATCTAAATCAGTATAGCCACACAATCTAAACTCACTATCGATGGCATATTTGAGGCCATAATCGAATGTATCCTTTAGGTACCTGTTGAGGCCTAGAAATTCACAGGAAACAACAACAAGGGATTCTCCCCAGTCAATGTTCCCAACTAGCCCGTGACTGTTTGGTGTAGGCAATCCGTCTGGTTTGCGGTCTGTCTACCATAGGTCAAGTAACAAAAATAAAAGGTTTTACCGGTTGCGGCCCGATCCACTGTATATATTTTTGTACTTTTTGGCTTAAAGTATGATATGCAAGTGCCTACCTAACATGCAGATTGATTGAGAGTGCAAGGAGTGTTCACAATGTGATGCACAGGTTCTTACCTCTCGTCTTAAACTCCCTCACATCTAAATCACACACAATTAGAAAATAAATACTAACTAGGCTATCTCTAGAGAGCTAGATATTAATTCATGAGTAATGCAATACTGTTCACATGTTATGGAAAATCATAGATAGCTGTTCCTAGAACCAAACATACAAACATGAATAAAAGTATACATGACAAGATAGCTCATCAATAGTTAAAACTTCCATTACTCATAGTGGAAAACATCACAAAATATACTAGAGAACATTAAGGTAAGAACATAGGTTCAGAAAGTTAGAACGCTCTCATAGTTAATGAAACACAGTAAAAAACGAAATAGTTCCCCTTCAAAATTGTTCATTTATCGCATTGAAACATTCCACATAGCACCTTCTCCAACAAGCAAAATTTGTAATTTCTTATTGTAAAACGAAGTAGTTCCTCTTACAAACAATAGTTCACAAGTTTTTTCCAGGGAAAAAGCCTCTGTAAATTCTAACTTTCCTATATTTAAACCAAATCAGCTAACCGCTTGGTATGCCCCAACCGTGTGACCTTTGGGCTCCTCAAAACCATCTAATATCCCCATTTTGTCTTTTATGTGAGTACTCATGATTCACTTCATGCGTTACGTTTTTAGATTTCAACTTATGAGTACTTAACAAAGCGGGATCCGCTCGGTAACTGATAGATATTTCCAGGCCTGGGATTTTGTCACCATTGATTCTTCCTTGTCTTTTGTTTGTCCTCCTTGAGATCCCATTGGTTTTGGTAGGAACTCTGCCTAACATTGCCCAGCCACCTTTTTGCTGTTTTGTCTCCCAGCTACGCCTTCTCGCAGTGGTAATCTGAAAAAAGTCTCTTGAGTCCGTCTGCAATTAAACGACATTTATCATTAGTTAGGATTGCATCTTTTCAATCAAACTACATCAACAAACCGATTAGTCATCAAAAAAGAGGCCATGTAATGCACTCTTGTCATGAAAATCTTAACAAGCACCAAAATCACTGTTTCCCATACAGGGGTTTAAAAAAATCACAAACGACAGAAAGAGAAAAACTTATCGGTGGCTTAAAACACTAAAACATTGGCTGCTTAGTCTCACTCACAGCCGCATCAGCAGATCTCAAATAGGCAACAGGATCCGTGAGACCGTTAAGTTTATCGGAGTCGAAAGAGATAAAATCCAAACTTTGGGCAGAAAAGTTCCCTGTCGGCAAGCAGAAAGACATCAGCGTCGGACAATTAGTGCATTACACAGCTGCAAGGGCAGAGGAGGAAAGACTACAGACCCCCGGTCCAAATTCAAAGCGACGAAATCCAGACAAAGTTGGCTGGTAGAGCAGTTATATGGCAGATACCTAGTTCACTTGGGAGCCGTAAGGGCGAAAGATAAACAGACTACAGTCTCCAATCCAAACCATAACTTTTGCTATGGCGCAAGATCAATGTAAAACGCTAAGTGTTTAGAACAACTTAAGGTTTCGCAGCGGTCCAAAAAAAAACCTGTTTCAGTTCCGAAACAGTGGCTTCACAAGGACCAAATATCCTGACTCAACTTCGACCAACCCCCGATAATATAAACAAGTCAAACGATACGACGCGACAACGGAGAAGTCAACATCCTCCTGCAAAATAATCATCATTCAATTTCCGCGATGGAGGCTCCCTAAGGAAACATGTCTTCGATACATTGTTTAAATGGCCTTTGGGATAGTGGCTAGCATGAGAAATAAGCTTCCGAGAAGAAATCGCAGATCAAGGGGCAACAAACTAGACTCTAAATTCTGCAACCCACAGCAGTTTCAAACATGAGCAATTTTCCGAAACACAGGAAGAGATTTAACCTCGAAATAGTCCAAAATTAAAGCAAAAACAAAAAGAGTTCATGGATCCAAACGATTCTAGGCAATGCTAAAATTAGCAAGGGGGTCCAAAATTTGAAAATTTGGGGAAACAGTTGCTGCTGCAACAATACCTCATCACATTTTTTGTTTCAACTAGTTGAACATGTATGGTATCCACCCTAGACTAACTCAATGTGTTTATAGTAAAACATATATATGGTATTGTATTTGTCGAATACATCAATGACCCAATAATCTGTCTGTATAGTGTGACATATATTATTTCTGAAGAGTCATCATTTAGGAGCTTCAAGTTTGTCACCATCAGAGTGTTCATTTCCTTACAATACAACATCCCAAATATCAGTAAGATCTAAACTGTATATTTTCCTTGGTTTAGGAAAATATCATATGGGAACTACCATACTTTGAGCCTTAGGAATTAATGCATCATACCAAGGTCTTTCATCTCAAATTCTATTGCAAGCTTCTTCTTACATTCACTGATGATCTTCTCCTCTCCTGTCAAAAATAGATCATCTACATACAACAGTAATATCATGTGTCACGTCCCTACCCCTCTACCAGAGAGAGGACGCGACTATTTCTGCTATCTAATATGGGAAAACTAGCCCCATAAACATAAAATGAAATGCATTGAACTAATACATGCACATATGCATAAATAGTTAACATACAATGGAATCATAAACATGTTCATCATTTTCATTAAACAAATACAATTCAGAGATTAACATAAGAGAGACTTATCTTGGAAAGAAGCTCATCTCGCAACCATCTATGTCGCTGCAACGTTCCACCTAACCGTAGTCTAGTGTGCTCCTCAATCTCTCAGCAACATTGCCACCCCCGAGATGGGCATGATTTACACAAGGAATAAGGAACACTAGCAGGATCACACATAGCCAAGGATACAACCAAACTCTACCAAGCCAACATAGTTGGGTTTATCAGGCTGTAAAGGAGTTGGAAAAGCTGATTGCTAAGCTAGTGATATCCTCCAAAGAGATATGGGCACCTGCACCAAATCTAGCCTAGCTTCTAAACATCTACCCACCCGATGCAAGGAAGCACCCCCCTTCTCTGCTACATAGTCCCTCGGTTTATTCCTTCCCTTCCAGTGCTATTCAGGGTGTGCAAAGAAGAAAAACAACCCCCTAGATCTATCTGTGAGGTCCCTTCACACACTAGGTTTATCAAGCTAGTTCATAACCTCTTTCCACTCCCAAATCATTTCAGACCAAAGCCATAAGATGCATACACAAAAATTACAGTGTTGGGCATGGACAAAAAAGTCTTGGAAGCCAAAATCAGAAATGGTAAGTGGGTAAAACAACCCCAGGATCCAAAATCGATTTCACCAAATGTTCATTGAATTTCCGTGGGAAAAAACGGCCTCCACAAACACCCAAAAATAGTGGCCTCTTCTCCAATTCACTGGGCATTACAAAAATGGATTCGCAACCTGGGAAACAACAACAAAAACGTCAAGCCAAGATCCTAGGCACTGAGCTTTGCAAATATGGCTTCCTAGTCATGGGGAAAATGAAGGAAATTGTAAAAACGTGGATGGGGAATGCAAAACAACTCCAAAAACGTGAGTGAAGTGCTCGAGAGCTCCCAAAATTGCGAATGAAGAGGAGGACGTGGATGTATGACCAAATGGGCATGCATTTTGGGTGTTAACTTGCCCCAAAAGTCAAAAACGTTTTTTCCCAAAAATGGGTGCTTCCCCAAATTCGAATTTCTTTGCCCATACTCTTCCCATTCCCATGCAATAACAACTTCAACCAATTTCTGGCAGTAATAAATGACTGGGTGAATGAGACAAGAAAGGTATTTGACAGTTTGATGGGTTCTCCCTTTGACATTTGATTTTTCCCCATTGGTCCCAAAGGTTAAATGACCCCCCCCACTTATCCTTAGGAAATCATGCCCCTATCTATTTATTTATTGCATTGACATAGCCGGTTGTGGGTTTTTAATTAAATTGCATATTTAGACGATGCCAACATTATAATGTGCCGACTAGCACGAAATACCATCTGCAACGATTTTAATCACTAAAACATAAAAAGTTAAATCGATGGTGGTGATTTTGCCTTTAGCTCCACACCATAATTAATTACAATATATACATCATATACATTTTTAATGCAAATGGGGTCAAAATCGGGGTGTTACATCAGGATCCCATCATCTACAACCTTATAGTAAGGGTTGGAATTTCTTTACTTTTGGAAAATACCAAGCTCATGAGGAAGCCATCAGTTCGTCCATACCATTCTCTCATTGCTTGCTTCAATCCATATAGTTCTTTCTTTAGTATGCACACATGTTTTTTCTTTTCATGTGTCTCAAAACGTGGAGGTTGTTCAATATAAACTTCCTCTTCTATGACCCCATTTAGAAAGGTTGTCTTTACATACATTTGATGTAACTTCCATTTCATCTTATCTTCCAAGGAAATAATAGTTTTGATTGAATTATATATTGCTACCAGTGCAAAATTATCTTCATAATCAATCCCGTCCTTCTCAGAGAATCCCCGTGCAACAAATATTCCTTTGAACATTTCAATGCTGCCGTCTACTGAATGCTTTGTATTGAAAATCCATTTTGAAGAGGCTTCTGATTTATCCTTCAGTCTTGGCACCACTTCCCAAACATCATTCTTTAAGATAGATTGGTATTCTTCAATCATGGAATTCATCCATTCCTTGTTCTTTGAATCTTATTAAAAAAATGTGGGTTCCTCATCAACAAGATTTCACATCAATGCTACATAGTTGGAGTAGAGTCTTGGTCTCTTACTTCTTTCTGGTGCACCAGATATTTCTTCTTCTTGAATTATATCATGAGCCCAATATGGCATTGTCTTTACTGAAATCATCTCATGAGGTGTCTCCATGGGTCCTTGAGGTTCTCACATGTCATGATATTCTGGTGTAGGTTCTTCTTAAACATCTCTAACCAGTAGTCTATTAGTTTCTACAATATTGGGAGCTTCTTGCTCTTCTTCATGATATTCATCCGCATGGGCCTATATTTGTTAAAAGTTGCATCTTCATCAAATGTGACATCTCTACTGATATCAATCTAATGGAAACATGCAATATAGATTCTGTAATATTTTGAATGGTCACTATATCCAACAAATATTCCGTTGTTTCCTACAGGGTCCAACTTTGATATTTTCTCCTTGGGAACATGTAAGTAAAAAGGACAATCAAATATCTTCAAGTGGATGAATTCAATATTCTATAACCAGGAATATTTCACCTTATGCGAACAGAATTTGTTGCTCTGGTCTGAATGGTTCAGATCCAGAATAAATGAGTGAACGAAAAAGGATGAAGACCTTCCCTGGATGTCGTAGACAACTGGAATGTTGCTTTGATAGTGAACATGTGTACCTGCAAACACATCAAACATGAAAACACATCAAAGCTACTAGAAAATCATCTACTTACCCATGTTAGTGACTAAGGAATCTAACAACATGTACATGTGAAATCAAAACAACAGTAATGTGGGATGGAAATCAGCTTTGCATTAAAGTTGCATGGAGAAGCTTACAACCATTGCCTTAGTGTCGACAAGCATCTCCACGAGACAAACACTTCATTCCCATAAGCTCCAACTTTTCTCTCTATGCTCTCCAATGGTTTGGACTAAGTGGTCAATCCAACAACATAACAATACCTCTATAGTTCTCCCTCTCAACTATGGATATGAGCTTGTATTTATAAGGCTCAATGGATAGGAATAGTTGAGATATTTGTGGATGAGGTGGCCTCTAAGATCCTATGATGGGGATCTCGAGCTCAACTGACCCACAATGATAGGGATAAGGGAGGACATGAGGATCATGATCTAGAAGCCTCGAGAAACTTCTCTTTTTCCCATTTTACCCAGGGTACAACTTTTCTTCTCTTATGACAGATTGGTTTAGATGAGAAATGCTTATGGACCAAAGACAATAGGCAGTGGCACCACCTATGGCAAACAGGATACAGGAGGTGCGAGCAAGGTACCGCTCATGGGCCACAAGGAAAGCGCAGTGCTAAGTTTTTTCATGTATAATTGACAAACAACATAGGTTTCCACTCTAAGTGTTGGGATTAAGGTAAAACATGTAAGTCAAAGGTCTTATCACATGGTGGTGACAGGATTTGGGTATAATAGAATGCCCCCCAAAGTATGAGACTTAGAGGGATACAATAAACGAGAGCTTTGGGAGAACAAGTTGTCACTTCGAGGTGAAAATGTCAGCTCGATCAGAGCATGTCTTCAAGTAGGCATCTATAGTACATCAATATTTTTGACTCATAGACACAAGTAACCAACTCATGGCTACAGACCAATACAAGGAAGATCCATGGGAGGAATAAACAAGCATGGCTACTAGAATACATCATAGATCAATGTGATAGAGGACTGAAACTTGGACATAGCTACCAGACATACAATGTAGCTCTATGTCATACAGACACAAACTTGAGCATAGCCACGACCATACAAATGTGGATCCATGCTAGATATACAAAATTCCATCGCAACCTGGGAAAAGCAATGAGCGATTAAAAAAATACCCAGGGTCTTCATCTGGTCTTCCGCAAAGTACGATTCTATCCATGTGATTACAATGATTTGAAGTCGAACATGGTAGAAACCACTTGATTACCAGCTAATGATGTGAACCGTTAACAAGAGCGAGGAAGATCACCATTGATGTCAATGATTCCCAAGGTACCCTAGTACAATCTACTGAGTGTGAATAGATGTCCTGATGTCGAACACCCAGTTGATTCTATCGATCAAAGTTCAATGATGTGAACCTATGTCGAGAGCGAGAGAATCTGACATTAAGGCATATAGATCTCAAGGTACTAATTTTTTGTTTCTAAGACTATTTCCCAGATGACGAGCTGATGTCGATGGGAAAAGTCTCATCGAAGGAGGGCCATGATGAGTACCACATCGATGACATGAAACTCGAAACATAGTTCTAGAATGATGTGAATGTAGTAACCATAAGACTGACTCAAAAGTACTGACACAGAGACTTTTTTGACTGCAGAGGTAAACTTATTCAACTTCCCTTTGATCATCGGGCGGCACAACAAAAGACTTGGCAACATGACTAGACCAGACAAACACACAGTGCGACAGTGGACAATGCATTCTTTTGAAAGACTCAAAGGATTGGAATGACTCATGATAGTGGATCATCACGGAGATCAGCTGAATACCCAATTGACTGAAATGATATGCATACACATGCCATGTTCAAAGGTAATGACAAACTACTGCCATTTATTTGCAAAATGATTCCCTTTCCAGTTTCCCCATCATGATTGATGAGTGCCTCTTTTTGGTTTTACAAGTTCAAATAGGGTAACAAACACTCGATAAAGCTCATCCGAAGATAATTCCAAACTCATATGTTTTACGAACCTGAGAGAGGAGGGGTTCGTTCCCAAAAATGGGTCTCTCAATGTTTAATTTAACGATTCCAATGAAAGAAAACTCGGTATCGTTCATGTTTAGAGAGACTGAATGACCATGGAAGAAGACTCCAAAGAGTCATTTTTCGTATGATTTAGTCCCTAAAGCCCAAAAAAGTATAAAATCATACCTTGAACTCTTCCAGTCATGATTGGCTGGAGTGTTCCTTTTTCGTAAATAGTCTATCCGAACTGAAAAAGAGATAACCTACCATCAGAGAGATGAATCTTCAAATGCTTTAATGAGCATGAAGAAGACAAGATCGCTCGACAATCTTTTTATATTTAAGGAGCCCGAAAGAGTTTAAAGAAGACTCCATTAGGTCTCTTTTCACCATGAGAAATTTTACGAGCCTGAAAAGAATCAGAAACAGACGTAGACCTTTGATACTGAGTTTTGAGAGCGTGACCAAAGTGTCGTAATAAATGCTCAATGACTTTTTCCGTTTTATGGTAGTATGAAAAACTCAAAAAACAAACTCTCAAGACTTTATTGCTATTGTTCTTCTATCTTGCAATGACTCAAAACAAGTGTTAAATGCACCAATAACTAACATTAAGGGATTACGACTGATAAATTTTGAGTAATAAGCTATTTTAAATCAAAACTATAGCATGTAAAACCCAAAAATGTGTATAAAAGTCATGTAAATAGTGAAAAATCAAATCATTTTACTATTTACCCATAGTGGAGAGCATTTGGAGCACTTTCCTAGTCATATCTTTAGTTGTTGATATCGGGAGTTTCCACCGTCAGATTCAAGTGCCATCAGTTCCAGGTAGTAGCCTAGACCCTACTCTTTCATTTTATGCCTTTAATTTTGACTTTTTATGGTGTTTTGGGATTGTATGGAAATCCCTAAAATTGTGGAAGCTGGCACCGCATTTATCCCTTGCGGGATACACGGTACCCCGCTAGAACCGTGTTGAAAACACAGTGCATAGGCAGTGCCACCACCTATCTTCAACGGTGCATAGGCGGTGCCAGCCGTGAAGATGTAAAATTAACTACACAAGAAAAACTAGACCATTTCATTTGATTTGAAAGATTAAGAATGATTCTAATGGGTCTTGTGATTGTTTTTGGCAGGTTCTAGCTGATAAAAAATGGTCATATGGAAAGAAAGACAGCTGGATAATGATGATGCCTTCGCTGAAAGGAATGTGGGTTGCATAGCCGCATTAAGAGACTGTGGACTCCTAAAATTCTTCTGGACTCCCAGTATGGTTCACACGAGCGATTGTTTGAGCATATACTCTGGATGTGGAATCTGGAGCAATAACACTTTGAGGTTGGGGATCATATTCTGATAGTTGAGGTAGAGGATATCTACTTCCTTACTGGGATTTCAAGATGGGGTGCTCCCATCTCGATGACTAGTTGCCGCAGAGGGGAGATCACTACACAGGAGTTTAAACCGTCACTGTGTCCTTGGGACAAGGACATCAGGGAAGAAAATCCCCATAAAGGAAGTGATGGAAGGACCTCTATGGACTATATTTTTTACTATGCAGAGAGTGGCGAGAAGCTAGGGAGTGCAGCATGATTCTAGGGAACATATGCTCTATGCCATAGAGGCCATGGCACCTATAGTCTTCAAATGGGTGAAAGCCCTACTTCCGATATTCAAGGATTAGCTGACCAAGTGTCAACAGGGGGAACTGAAGCAGTTCAGTTTTGGTTCCATTCTAGCCTGTTTCTTCTTCGAGCTGGTACCACAAATGAGACCCTAGGTGGTATTTACAGAGCTGAGAGCATGGGACCCTCACATGCAGAGATGGGTCCAAATTATGGCCCATATAGGAGCGGGCAGGGGGAAGGTGAATTTCGGCGACCTGTTCTTTCGATGGCTGAGAGATCAGATCCTCATGGTGGAGGATTATGCTTATGCAGTTACGGACTTCAGCAAAGACCCTGACCTACCGCTCCCACCTACTGGACAGTGGGGTGACATCGATAAGAAGCAAAAAAACCCTAAAATGGAAATAGTGTTTTTATGTTTTTTGATGTTTTATATTTTTATGTTAAGTAATGAGACTTGAATATTTTCATGCAGACGTTGGAGCAGTACAACCTGGGGGAGCTTCGCCATTGGGTAGACGAGCTGGAGCCCACTTCGTACCGCAGGGTGACGATGTGACTGAGGAGTTAGGAAAACCTAGAGAGGTTGACCCTAGACATCCCTGACGCTTCCATTGATGACCTCCCTCTGAGGTATCAGAGACCTACAGCAGGAATACCGAGTCGGCTTAGCAGACTGCTACATAGAGTAGCCCGGGAAGTGATGTGCTACCACGAGCATCACTAGACGATGTATGCATGATATATCTACTGAAAGCTGATAGCTTCAGGATTTAGTATGGTGATTTTTACCTGAAATCCTATGTGCTTCAGATGAGGTCTCATTACCTTTTTTTTTGTAAAACATGTTCATATATATATATATATATATATATATATATATATATATATAAAATTTTACCTAGTGTTTACATGTCTCAAATGGTGGATGTATTTTACATGAGTTTTATGTGTCTTTTTTTGTTTATTTACAATGAACCATGTTTGATTTTAACGTCATGAATGGAAAAGATGCCAATCTAGGATGTAATTAGCTAATGAGTCAGCAACTACATTATGTTACCTAGGGATATACCTATAGGTGATGGTTTCAAATGACCTTTTTAACAAGCGTACCCTACAGAAGAGGTGGAGAAGCACAGGATTCTTAATGGTATAAACATGGTTTAGATGATAAACCACGAGTTGTGAGTCCATCAAGACTACTAGATTGCGAAAATATTGGGAGGTAGCTTCAGTCAGAAGACCTATGACTAATCGATACTCAATGATGTTGTTGGTAGCGGGACCAATACAAACCACTCCTAAACTGACCAAATATTTAGCTGGGGAATAGAGAACCCAAGCAACTGAGGCAAGATTCAAGGTGTGGTGGCAAGCACCATCAGTGAAGCCATAGAAATCCATCTGCTCTGCATGACCAAAACATGGTATAAACAGATACAGACACTAAAATCAAAACCATATTGAAAATACTAAAATCACACTGAAAGTCAAGCAATATACATATATACAAGATACTATCCAAGAAATACCTAGGCATAGTACCTCTTTAGGTACAACCCATTGCGAGGTTTCCCTAAAGGGATTCCATCGTAGTTAATGAGATCGTAGGCCTCTTTCTCTAAGTGAATTTAGAAATGACAAAAGGACCGTACCACATGGACTCGAACTTTCCTTTCCCTAGTTTGTCATGTATCTGGTCGTAAGTCAAAACTAGGTCACCCTCGTTAAAGGCACGAGGTTGGATATATTTATCATACTGTGCCTTGACATGTTTCTTATGTGCCTCATTAGCTAAGGCAGCATCTCTCCTAGTTTTGTCAAGGTTGTTCAAGTACAAAAATCTCTCTTCCTCTCCGGAAGTGTCTGGGAGAAGTTCGACGGCAAGTTTTAAGGATGGAATTTGACATTGAATGGGTAAGACAACTTCAAGTCCTGTTGAGGCCTGGAAAATCGCAGACAACAACAGTAATGGATTCTCCCCATTAAATGTTCCCAAATATCCCATTATTGTTTGGTATGGGGAATCCATTCGGTTTATGGTCCGGCTACCGTAGGTCAAGTAACAAAATGAAAAGGTTTTACCGGTTGCGGCCCGGTCCACCATGTATGTTTTAGTTTTATATTAAAGTATGAGATGCAAGTGCCTATCTAATAATGCCGATTGATAGAGAATATGAGGAGCAGTCACAATGTGATGTGCAAGTTCTTACCTCTCGTCTTAAACTCTCTCGCATCTAAATCACGCACAACAAGAAAACTAAAACTAACTATCTAACCTATTCCTAGGGAGCAAGATTATCATTCATTAATGAGTAATGTGTTATGCGCATGCATTAAGAAAAATCACAGATAGCTAATACTTCTTTCAAAACACATGAACATTTAAATATTTTTGAACAACCAGATAGCCAATTGTTTATGAACAACATTCATTACTCATAGTGGAAAATTCATAGAATAAACTAGAGAGCATTCATACAAGAACATAGGTTCAAAGAGTTAGAACGATCTCACAGTTCATGGACACAATACTAAAAATGAAATAGTTCACATTTAGCAAATCCATGGCACAACATTTGAAAAATTCCACAAAGCTTTCTCCAACAGGAAACTTGTAATTTGTTTATGCAAAAGGAAATAGTTCTTCTTACATCAGATTCTCACAAATCTATCTGGGAAAAAGTCCCTTTATTCCCTCTAATTCTCCTATATTTATACAAAAAATAAAACCTTTGGGTTGCCCCCCCAGGTGACCTTTGGGCTCCCCCAACCATTTAATCTCACAAATTTGTCCTTTGTGAGTTCTCATGATTCGTACAATACGTTACATTTTAGATTAATATTTACAAGCACTTTGTAAAAAGGGACCAGCTTGGTAACATTAGAGGAATTTTGGGGTCTAAAATGGGCCTCCTAAGGAAAATAATAAAATAATAGTTAAAATAATAAAATAATATTGATTAATTTTGGAGGAAGAAAGAAAAAAACTACTTTTTGTGTTCGTATTTTCGACATATCTCCCTGTGTTTTTACTCAAATTTTGATCGAGAGATCTCGTTGGATGCGGAATTTGATTCCGCATCCAACGAGTACCCACACGGCATACTTTTGACGGACCCTGCTACCCCAAAAACAAGAAATACCTGAAAAAACATGATGATGATGTCATCATCACGTTTTTTCAAGTATTTCTTGTTTTTGGGGTAGTAGGGTCCATCAAAAGTATGCAGTGTGGGTACTCGTTGGATGCGGAATCAAATTCCGCATCCAACGAGCTCTCCCGATCGAAATTTGAGTAAAAACACAATGAGATATGTCGAAAATACGAACAAAAAAAGTAGTTTTTTTTAATGACAAATATGTCAATTCAACCATTATGGTTGACTTATTTTATTGAAATTCTATTGGTTCTTGAATTCTAATTCACAAAAACTTATTTTGGCACGTTTTCTTATAAGGCCCATTTTAGACCCCAAATTTCCTCTAATGAAGAACTACGGCCCCGATTAAAGTCATAAACCGCTCCGAGGGAAAAAAGAAAAGGTTATTGCAAGCAAAGTTTGAACCAATAAAGTCACGTAATCGATGAAAGAAAAACTAACCATCGGCCCATTCTTTATCTGTCCTCCAAAACGACGGTGATATAGAAGGCTGATGCTCCGACCATGATAAAATGTCGATAGTCCGAAGAAAACAAAACAGGTGAAGGCGCATCGATGAAAATAAAACTAGGTATCGAAACGTTCATTGCTTAATCTCCGCAATGGTGGCTGCGTAGAGAACTACGGCCCTAATTTACAGTTCAAATGAATTTCGACAGCGAAAAACAAAATTTCAAGTTCAAGTCCAACAAAAAATAGTCATTCAAACTCCCGAAAATGGCAAACAATTAACCCCAATTCAACCTCGTGATACAAATTCGTAGCAGAAGACAACATAGTTCATCAATCCAAACAAATCCAGGCAATACAAGATTTAAAAGGAGGGTCCAAAATTTTTAAAAAATTTGGGAAATTATTGCAGTTGCAACAATTGACGACTACCTGGTGAACCCAGATCTTTGGACAATTTATTCCTTAAGTAACAGACTGTTCAACAATAAAACCAACATGTTGAATTCTTATAGATGTCTGGATTTCCCAAATGGAAAATGTATGTACTTTTAATCATTGATGATAGTCCAATTAGGAAATGGAAACCAGGATTTCAAAGTCAAGATAACTCTTTTGAGGCCAGGAATATGAGTTTCATTTATTACCTCTGTCTTAAGGTAGCTTCCAGCTTGGACACCATAGGATTGTAACATATGGTAAACATAAATATTCATTTGTTCCTCATTCCCATGCCATTTTGCACTCTTTGTGCTTTTGGACTTTTGTCCTTTTATTTGAGTCCTCTTGCATTCCTTACTTTATGAATTTTTATTCAGGATCCTCTATCCATAGTGTCCTTTTATGTGAGAGATGTATTTAATTTTCAGCTCACGGATGGAGAAGAAATTTTTGCAATTTAATACTCATATGATTCAGTACTTTGTTTTGATACATATTGCTTTCTAAGGAGTTTTGACTCTTATTTCCTTTTGGCTTTCAATTCTTGGCATGGGATCATTTATATATAATATATTGTTTACCTTCCTTCTTTTCCATGGGTCTTTTGCTTTTACTCCCTAGGACATTTTAAATGTGAGATGGATGGAGCCTCGAAATATTATTCTAGACTTTTTGATCCTGAGTTATTTTAAAAGGATTAAGTAGGACTTCATTGTGTTCATAGCCATGCAGGAAAACAATTAAACTAAAATAAATTCTTTTAGATAAAACAATCGTACACAGTCTTATAACCAAGGATTTCAGTTAACCCATAATTCAAATTCTCTCCATGCAACCAAAAGTTTTCCTCTTTTTTATTGAAATCAATCAAAATCTAAACTAAAAACAAACAAAAATAAAGTAAACCAAAAATAAACAACCAAATCAATTTATTTATTTACAAGATAATTCAAGAAATAAAGATCAAGACAAATAAAAATAAAATTTGAGAATTAGACCACTAACTGTTCAGTCCTCTACCCACCCCTATAAATCTGGCAACTTGTAAGTTAAGGGGCTAGGATTGACTACAAAATGAAAAAGACCTAACCATTATCTAATTCTACTATACTTAAATAAAAAACTACATCTGCTATTTTACAATCAATCTCATCAGCCCGTGAAAATCGAAGGAGATCAGGCTGGGTGTCTGATATACTACTAGCTTCTTTTGCTTGGTAGTTTCCTAGTTCTAGATCAATTAGATGATTTCCCAACACAAAATTCACTGGTTCATTTTTTTTCTTCCAATTGTGTAACATTGTGCTTCATGTGGGGCTCTCTTAATATTTTAATTTGGTTTGGACTTCCCTTCTGAGGCAACCACAAGTGTGACCAATCTGAAGAAAAATACCCATTTAGTCTTGCTAAACAGTCTCGATTCAAAATAAGTCCATAGCCATCAGGTATGTTTGCTACTACAATATCAATGTACTGACATATCTTTTTATTTGCAGATAAGCGAATCAACACATCTTCCATTTCTCCAACTACTTTCACATTGGTTCTGTCTAACTGAGTAACCTACCAGTCAGTAGGTTTAGGTTGTCCATTAATCTTTTTGCAGACTTCAAGTGGCATAACATTGACAGATGACCCTGAGTCTACTAAATAATTGTGCACATTATGGTTTAAAATCTCAAGAGTCAGGAGGAATGGTGGGGTTTTAAACCTAGTCTTACTTCCCACACTTGCTTCAACAATTTCTTCTATAGGTTGGTTGTTGGTGGGAAGTTCTTCCTCTGGTCCTTCAGGTGATTTGAGATCTTCTTTGACATTACCCACTTTGTCTTCAATGTTGACTTGTTTCGGATCTTGACTGCTAATGGTAAGTTTAGGTATTTCATCATCTGTGTTGTTCTTCTGTATTCTCTTCATCTTCTCCCGAAATTTCTTAATCTTTGGAAGTATTGAGTTGTCTTTACTTGCCAAAACTTGATTTCTTGTTGTTTCATTTGTTTCTAATATTTCTTCCTGTTTCAGTGAATTTTTGTCTTCTGTGTCAAAAAGTGAGACATGGTCCCATAAAACCAGAGCATTATCTTCTTGTTTATCTGTGGATTTATTACCCTTTTCCTCCTCCTCATCAGCTTCTGTTAGTTTGGAATCCAGTAGCGGATTCATTACTAATGTCATTGAATTTATCCATTGAGGGCAATTTTTCTCAGAATGGGGCTGTTGATGAAAGGCGCAAAAGTTATCCATACCCACCTTTGTTAAGTTCATTGATGCAGGACTATGTGGAAGAGGTTTAGATTGAGAGTTGTCCTCTCTCCTTTTATAGTAAGGCTTATAATATTTCTATGCCTATTTTTCCTTTTCCAAATCTATTATTTTGTTAGATAGTTTCTGCATCATTTTCAACATTTCTTCAAAGTCATGTGACTGCTCCTCCTTAGGCTTAGACAGTAATAAGGCTTTCTTACCAAAAGTTTTTTCTCCCAACTGTTCAGGATAATCTTCTATGCTCTCTTTTTCAGCTTCTACTCTCTCCGCCTCTTCATATGTTTCTGACAATGTAGGTTTGATTTGCATCTTGGCAAACATGGCCAAGTCAATACCTAAAGCTGAAGTATAGTATTTGACCAGAACTTTATCAAAAGGCTTATCAGTTGCATAAAAATTCTTAAGATAAGCAGCAAACCTTTGGGTGAAAATATGAACTTTCTCTTTTCTTTCTTTCTTTAAAGTGCACAACCCTTTCAATAGAGCTGCGTGAGTTTTCTGGGATGCATATTTATTTCTGAATATCTTTTCAAAAGTGTCCTAGTTTGGGATTGAGTTTGCAGGCAAAGCAAAATACCATGAGGCTGCTGCTCCTTTCAGGGTATGTGGAAACAATCTACAAACTACATCTTCATGTTCTCCAGCCCTTAGCCCTTCTATAGCCAAGTAGAAGCTTTGCAAATGATCATCTGCTAAAATATTTTCATTGGGATCAAACTTAGGCAGGATGTTCTCAAAATCCTGAGGTAAGTCATGCAAAGGAGGTGCCAGGTTTAGAGGTGACCTAGCCTTCCAAGCAGGTGGTGGATTTGGTGGGTTGGGTGTCTGGTTTGCATTTATGCCTTCCATGAGTCTAGGTGGAGAGTGAGGTGGTGAATGAACATGACTATTAATAGGTGAACCGTAAGGTGTATCTGGGCCTACTTGATTCAAAGGCTATACAACTTCCTGTAAGGCTATTTCTACAAGTTCTTCCAAATCTCCAACCAACACTGAGTCTTCCAATACAGGGCGGTCTTTGTTTTTATATTCTCTTCTAGGTAAGTCAGGGGTAATCGGTAATCCTCCAATATTCTTCACATATTCCCTAGTATGTCTTCTGAAATCATTTACTACTTCGTTATTAACAGAATACAAATGCTCTTTACCCTTCTCTTCAGGAATTGGATTGGGAAACAAAATGCTCTCAGAACTGTTACCGATTGAGTAATTTCGAGGAAATGGGTTTCCTTGGCCAGCCATGCACTGGCTGCCCTCCTTCTAGCGCCAAAACTGTTGAGGCCTAGAAAATCGCAGGCAACAACAGTAAGGGATTCTCCCTAGTAAACGTTCCCAACTATCCCGTTACTGTTTGGCATGGGGAATCTATCCGGTTTATGGTCTGACTATCGTAGGTCAAGTAACAAAATAAAAAGGTTTTACCGGTTGTAGCCCGATCCACTGTGTATGTTTTAGTTTTATATTAAAGTATGAGATGCAATTTCCTATCTAAGAATGCAGATTGATAGATAATACAAGGAGCGGTCACAATGTGATGCGTAGGTTCTTACCTCTCATCTTAAACTCTCTCGTATCTAAATCACACATAGCAAGAAAACTAAAAATAACTATCTAACCTATCCCTAGGGAGCAATATTATCATTCATTAATGAGTAATGTGTTTTGCGCATGCATTAAGAAAATCACAGATAGCTGACACTTCTTTCAAAACACATGAACATTTAAAGATATTTGAACAACCAGATAGCCAATTGTTTATGAACAACATTCATTACTCATAGTGGAAAATTCATAGAATAAACTAGAGAGCATTTATACAAGAACATAGGTTCAAAGAGTTAGAACGATCTCACAGTTCATGGACACAAGACTAAAAATGGAATAGTTCACATTCAACAAATCCATGGCACATCATTTGAAAAATTCCACAAAGCTTTCTCCAACATGAAACTTGTAATTTGTTTATGCAAAAGGAAGTAGTTCTTCTTACATCAGATTCTCATAAACATGTCTGGGAAAAAGTCCCTTTCCTCCCTCTAATTCTCCTATATTTATACAAACAACAAAACCTCTGGGTTGTCCCCCCGGGTGACCTTTGGGCTCCCCCAACCGTTTAATCTCGCAATTTTGTGCTTTGTGAGTGCTCATGATTCGTACAATACGTTACATTTTAGATTAAGATTTACAAGCACTTTGTAAAAAGAGACCAGCTTGGTAACTGATGAGCCATCTCCAAGCCCAGTCCTTTGTTGCTATCAATTTTGCTTAGTAATCCATTGGTCCTTTTAAAATCCTGTTGTTCTCAGATCTTCACTCTCTTCTTTTTTTGCAACACCTCTGCTTCTTACTTTTCCTTTCTTCAGTCAACTCCCTTTTGCTTTGTCCTTCAGCTATGTCTTCTTTGCAGCAGTAATCATCAAACTGAGGTCTGAAGAATCTTTTAAGTCCGTCTGCAGTTAAAACAAAAAAATCATCATTAATTCAGACTGCATCTTTTCAACAAACGTAAACCATAATAACAATAAAGCTGATCATCAAAGTGAGGCCATGTACTGCGCTCTCATAAGATAGGGTAAAAACACACACAGAACAGGTGGGAAAATCCCTTACCGGCGGGAAAAACCACTAAAGCATCAGCAGGATAGTCTTATTCACAGCTGCAACAGCGGTCTTCAGACAGACAACACGTTTCGTGAGACTACTAAGTCTATCGGAGTCAAAAAGACTAAATACTATAGCATCGGGTGGAAAAATCTCCTCGTCGACAAACGGAACGACATAAATGTCAAGTGGTTAGTTCACTAAAACGTCGCAATGGTGGAAACTGCATAGGCTAAGGGTTCCATAGTCAACATAAAACATCAGCGGTCGGCACCTCTATAAGTCAGATGGTTAGTGCACTCCGGAGCCGCAATGGCAGAAGACAAAAGAACTACGGCTTCCACGGCAAATAAAACATATCGGCGAAAACCAAAACAAACCATTGACGAGCGAAACAACTATAGGATCGGATGACCAGTTCAAAGAGAAGCCACAATGGCAGGCGATGGACAAACTAAAGGCTCCAAGACCACCTGAGAACATTGACGATCGGAGGCTCAGAGGAATAAGCCATATCGCATCGGCACATGGACCAACTAACCGTCGGAGAGATAGCGTACTACGCAGCCGCAACGACATGAGCCATACAACCGAAGGGTTCCGCAATAATTGAAAACAACGGTGAAAATCAAACCATCGATGAAAATCAGAACAAACCATTTCGGATGGTTAGTTCGCTCCAAAGCTGCGACGGCGGAAGACAAAATAACTACGGCCCCGATTAAAGTGATAAACCGCTCCGAGGGAGAAAAGAAAAGGTTATTGCAAGCAAAGTTTGAACCAATAAAGTCACGTAATCGGCGAAAGAAAAAATAACCATCGGCCCATTCTTTATCTGTCCTTCGAAATGGTGGCGATATAGAAGGCTGATGCTCTGACCATGATATAATGCCGATAGTCCGAAGAAAAAAAAAAGGTGAAGGCGCATCGGTGAAAATAAAACTAGGTATCAAAACGTTCATTACTTAATCTCCGCAACGGCAGCTGCATAGAGAACTACGGCCCCGATTTACAGTTCAAATGACTTCCGACAGCAAAAAACAAAATTTCAAGTTCAAGTCCAACAAAAAATAGTCATTCAAACTCCTGAAAATGGCAAACAATTAACCCCAATTCAACCTCATGATCCAAATTCATAGCAGAAGACAACATAGTTCATTAATCCAAACAAATCCAGGAAATACAAGATTTAAAAGGAGGGTCCAAAATTTTTAAAAAATTTGGGAAATTGTTGCAGCTACAACAAGTCCATAGACAAGCTAGAATGGTGTGAAACCAGTAGCTGTTTTTACCGAAGTCCTGTAAGCCCAAAGAGCGAAGAAAAGGATATGGTGCCAGTTGGATTTATGATCTCCAACCATTTGACGAAGCATAGTATTCAAAACTTTGTTAATGGCCTCTACCTGACCATTAGCTTGCGGATAATATGGTGTAGAGTTTTCATGGCGAAAACCTAGCTTGGCACTTAGTTCCTCCATCATTTGCTTACGGAAATGTGATCTGTGATCAGTAACAATGGACTGTAGGACTCCAAATCTAGCTATGATATGATTGAACAGGAAGAGAGCAGCAGTCTTACCATCTTCCGCATATCTAGGCATGGCCTCAGCCCACTTTGTAAAGTATTCCACGACTATGATGATGTAACCATGCACCCCGGTTGAGGTAGGCTTAGAATGCATATAATCAATCCCCCATTTGGAAAATGGGCATGTTAACACTCCATTTTTTACAGTTGATTTGAGGGATTGACAAAGGTTTGATAAGGGTCCCAGCCCCTCAAATCTCATGTGACCATCCTTCAATGAGGAAAGCAGCAGGTGTGTTGTAGCATTGGGCACAATCCCTATTCAAGGGCTGGGATTGATCGAATGAGGATCAACGGTTCTGAACCACTTCGCGCGAGCAAATGTGCATGATCAAAGTTTCTATCCCAAAGTGCGAAATGTGTTAAATATCGACGACTTTTGACAATTGAGATGAATTCTGGTGTAGATCTATGGCCTCTAGTAATTTTGCAATCCATACTTGTGCAGGTAAAACCGCAATCTCAAATCGCGAAAAGGTGTAGAGGTCACAAAGATCAATGACCGCGATGAAAGAAGAGGACAGATTTATGGCTATGGTTCATTTCACAAGGCGAACTAGCACGAATGAATATTTGAGTTCTCTGTTGCGAAAAAGGGTGGGGCCGACTCTGATCGATGGTTGCAGGAGGGTCGATCTCGATTGATGGCTCAGGATGTATCACGATCCAAACTGCCCATGGTGTTCAGAAGAGAAAGGTTGGTGGCAGGATGAATGGAACGTGGGCGATGCACATTAAGGATTCCTTCGATCGAATGACTAAGAAAGAATCCTGAGGTGCAGATCTCCCACTCAGCGTGGAAATGACAGTGGAGGGGACGTTCACACGCGTAGTCTTCCTTGTCGCAGATTGGCCAATTCCTTCGATGTCATTCGGGATACACTTGAAGTGGAAGTCTCATCCAGTGGCACCATCCCCCGAGTTGCAAGCATGGCACAATTTTCGTTTTGGAGGAAACCATGGGAGAGATAGAGGTTTGATTCACTGAGGCGACAGACCTAGCATTTACATGAGACCAAGGGATGCTGGAAACTGAAATAGCCCGACACCACCATTAAGCTAACTGAAAGGGCAGGAGATGGTCAAATCTGCAACCCTTAGAACCAGCTTGGTAGCCACGTGGAAATGATTTGAAATCTTAGCCATGCCATATAATATGATTGAACATCATGAGGGAAAAAGCTCCGCTCTAGTGCCACACATGCCACCCGAAGCCATTCCTGCTCATACTATATAACACCATCCTTCCAAGATCTTTGAGATATGGAATTGTGTAGATGATAGCATTTATATAAGGTTGAATCCTAGGCAGTGTCAAAGTTTTTCATAAATAACCATGACTGTGTGGTTCAAAAAATTAGTTCGACAAGGAGTACTCTTGGTAGTCAGGCTTGAAATCTGTGTTCTGGTTATCCACACCAGAAAATCACCAACCACTGGGGCAAAAATGTGAAATACCAAGGGGGATTCACCCGCTTCTACACAACCCAGTATATGTATGTACGATGCATGGGTTTGGACATCCCAGTGACGTCCCTCCGGCACTCCTGGCTACAGTCATGACCTCCAAAGTCTCAGCTGACAGTGGTGGCAGTGCTGTTTGAGCGAATGCTCATACTGGGATCAGATGGGTCCAGAGCCTTCAACACCATTCCTGGGGTCTCCACTTGGCGGCTTGGTCATGGACGAGGAGAAGGTCAAACATACACATGGCTACATGGCTCACGGAAAGATCCTCCTCATAGGAGGAGGAAGATAGTACAAGGGTGATAAGCTTCTTAAGTCGCTTATCGTCACCAAGCATTTGGCCACCCTTTCTCTAGCCTCCTCCTACAGCAGTGTTATCCGATGGAGGATGAGGTAAGGAGAATGGTAGGGAAAAGGATTTGGGCCTTCTTGTTAGCCTTTGATCGACATCCCCCACTTGGACAAGGAGACCCAAAATGGGTCCCTAGCCACCTGTGCGGGAAATAGACCGTATGCATGCTGCATGGGAATCATTTTCAGGAAGCAAGATGGTGGGAGGCTCTATGCTATTGGCCCTCATTATCACGTGTTGCATCTCCATATTGTTTGTTTCTATTTGTAAAACGTGGTGATATTCCACTCTTTACACTGTTAGTGCCTGATGGCGACTTGTAACAGCTTTTTATTTAATATTCTTAGCAATAGGATTGTACAAAAACGCTCCCGATAGAGGGAGAAAGGAGTTAGTGAATTGGATTCAGAAACAATCCCGGGTTGAGGCTCCCATTTGTAAAGCTTAATACCTGTGCATGAATAAATTGCAGTGGAATACTGTCATTCATAGTAGAGATTCATGTGTTGTTGTTTTTCCCAATAAGTGATTTCCTTTTACGTGTATATTGTGTTTTATTGTCTTCACTCCATTTTGTTTATTGCTTTTCGTGCCTGCGACATAGGGTATAGTGGTTCGGAATTCATACTTGTTATGCTCCAACTGTTGTTCCAGGAATTAACAATATTTCTTCTAAATTTACATGGAATTCATCTCGCCAATGCTCCATGTGACGGACTGTCCCTCCTTGTCCTCTAAAATGCCCGTTAAAATCTCCTGATTGGGAAATCAGCAGCTATCTTGCCTCCATTTGCTACCTTTCGTCATTCTTTCATCTGTAATCATTTCTTGCACAGGTTTTGACTCCATTTTCCCATGGTCCCTTATCCCCGATAATCCCACCATGCACCTTCCTCAACATACTTTGCCCCATTCAGGATCCTAGCCCCCTGATTATGCTAATTGAAAATCCTTTGCAGAGTAGACTCTGGTGACACACAAGACTAACAACCTTATGTGGAGCTTCTTCGGTGATGAACGAGAGATCCCTCTCTGACTGCACAGGGCTAGAGGCGCAGCCTAAATTGGTTCTGCTATTACCTAGAAGCGAGCCCTTCCGCAACCTTTGGTTCAATTCTGGTGCTAACAAACTGGCGTCGTTGCCAGGGACGAGTTGAAGATCATCCCTGGGAAGAACGACAAAGATTTAGATCTTACTGTTGATGCTGAACAATATATCAGACACCAATAAGGTTGAGCACTTTTCACCTGGCGAATCCACTCTTGAAGGATTCAGACTTTAGCAACTCCACTGGTGGTATAATCTAGAAAATCTAATGACCGAGGAAGGCCGACCGATCCCGCCTAGAAAATGGACCCCTCATAAAGCTCAAAAATGCACGGTGGAAGGTCTAGGCACTTGAGACCGTGTTTCTTCCAGGATGCCTTATCCTACCTTGTAAGTTTGCTCTTGTCTTTCCTGAAATTTATCAAAACAGCTTTCTCTAGCCCATCTCATCCTAAGCAGAGCCATGGACATATTCCTGTATATCCTTCTTTACAAACCGAAAGCGTTGTGTCGTCTTATACATCTGATTTCAGCCTAGATTTTCATCCAAGGGCTCTAGATATCAAAGGACACCCATGTGAGATTCATGAAACCTCGGGCAATAGTTTGGCTATCGTACCTAACCTTGTCTCCCCCACTTCTCCAAGATGATATAAACCACTACAATTACCTCCTGTTCTCCACAATTTTCCTGCAAAATATTACAAGTACCTCGCCAAGTTCGACGGAGAATCTGAAAACTTGACTGCTGAGAAACATGTACAAGCCTTTGATCATTTCTTTGATTTGTTCGAGATAGAACATGACGACATCTACATGTGGATGTTCGCTCTATCCTTGCAAGGGGATGCCAAAGTTTGGTTTAAACACTTGCAGCCTAAGTCCATCAACACTTGGGAAGAGCTTTCTTGCACATTCTTGAGGTTTTGGGGAACGAGCCAGCCACTAGAGTAGATGCTTTCAAAGTTTTATTCTTTGAGGAGACATGAAGGTGAGGCCATATCTAGTTTTAATAGAAGATTCACGATCTTTTATTATAACATGCCTAAGGAAGTTCAACCTCTTGAGAACGCTGCTAAGATCTATTATGCAGCCGCCTTTCCTCCAGACCTATCCTTGCTTCGTTTGGAGAGAAAATCGACCACCTTGCAGCAGATGTTCACTGATTGCTTGGAGGTTGAGGAAAACCTTAAGATGTCTAGGAAGCTGTCAGATCAGGACAGTGGTGGTGAAATAACGGATGCATACAAATTGGTTGGGCCCTACAATAAAAAGAAGGAAGCCTACAGCCCGTCAAAGACCTCTCATGATATACAAAAAGATGACCAGTATGAGGCTGAAATAAATGGTCTCGTAGGACTATTCTCTGAAGATGGCAACATGCCCCGCTCCTGGTTAACTAAAGACGATTTTGATAAGGAGCTTGGTGTGCCTATGTATGACGAATATGAAGAAGAGTACCTACAGAACGAGTCGGCTATTGAAACGACACCTTCTGATGAAAGAAGTCAAAGTGCAACACAAAATCAGGAGGTCGAAGTGAGAAAAGACGATGAGGGCACTGGAGGTGATAGCTTACCCTTATGCTATGCCTCTTTTGAATTGATAAGGCATATAATCAAGGCCTCCAAACAAAATCAGAAAGAAATGGGGGTGGTGCAGGTTGAAAACTTGTACAAAAAGGGAGGCAGATGCAACCGTTTATAGATAAGCACTTTTTTTGATACTCCATTTTCAGAAAAACCGCCTCACCTGGAAGAAGTATGCCTACTCAATTCCAACTGAGAAGCTGAGGACCTCCCTATCGAAGCACATCAAACCTTCGCTGCAGAAATTTCAGACAAAGAGAGGGATATTTCGTTAGAGAAAGATTCTGAGGGTCCTCATCTGCAATCTCCCAAGTGTCATCCTGACGACTCCCTAGAAGCGGGAAGCTCTGGACAGCTTTCCCATGAGCAGGTGACAGAGCATGTTGGATGTTGCCATGAATTCTATGACCCTGTGGCCAAATACATGGGGGGTATTGGTGAAGGAAATGATTGGTCATGTCTCTGCCTTAAACATCAGTTTGTTTATCGTTCCCTTCTCCCATTATCTATTTCATTTTTGTCCATCGAGCACCATGCAAGAACAAGAATATTAGGCAAGCTGCTTGATTGGATTCACTGGAAGTTTGACTTCACTTAGTTGGACTTATTTACAAAGTTAGGTAGAGTAGGTAGGAGGAAATAAGCTCATATATTATCGAGAATTTCCTTCATTACCATTTTCAGTTTGTTTCCATTTTCAGTTACTAGCACAGGTTTACAGTCGCCAGCATGATTTGCAAGAGTGGCACAAATTCGCTATACTAGTAGCATGAAGCAGAATGTAGGTGTCCAAGAAAATCTGAAGGTGGCCCAATGGATTCAGCACTTGGTCTACGGGGGTTCTTTGCTACCTCACTGGGAGGATATCATCCCTCATGGAGTCGGTTGTTAACACTCCTCTTTTAACAGTTGATTCGAGTGCTTGATAGAGGTTTGGTAAGGGTCCCAGCCCCTCAAATCTCATGTGACCATCCTTTAATGAGGAAAGAAACAGGTGTATTGTAGCATTGGGCATGATCCCTATTCAAGGGCTGTGATTGATCGAAGGAGGATCAACGGTTCTGAACCACTTCACTCGAGCAAACATGCACGATCAAAGTTTCTGTCTCAGAGTGTGAAATGTGTTAAAGACCAGTGGATTTTGATGGTTGAGATAAAGCATGGGGAAGATCTATGGCCTACAATAATTTCACACCCCATACTTGTGCGGATAAATCCGCAATCTCAAATCTCGAAAAGGGGTAGAGGTCGCAAAGATCAACGGTCGCGATGAAGAAGAGGACAGATCTACGGCTATGGTTCATTTAGCAAGGTGAACTATCACGAATGAATATCTGAGTTCCTCATTGCGAAAAATGGCAGGGCCCACTCTAATCGATGGATACAGGAAGGGTCGATCTCGATCGATGACTCAGGACGTATCACGATCTAAACTGCCCACGGTGTTCAGAAGAGAAAGGTTGGTGGCAGAATGAGTGGAATGTGGACGGCTGATATGGAAGATTCTTTTGATCGGATGGCTGAGAAACTCTCCCAAGGTGCAGATCACCCACCTAGCGTGGAAATGACAGTGGAGGGGAAGTTCACACATGTAGTCTGCCTCATCGCAGATTGGTCGATTTCTCTGACGCCATTTGGGATACACCTGAGGTGGAAGTCTCATCCAGTGGTTCCATCCCCCGAGTTGCAAGCTTGGAACAATTTTCATTTCGGAGGAAATAGTGGGAGAGATAGAGGTTTGATTTGCTGAGGCGACAGACCTGGCATTTACATGAGACCAAGGGATGCTGCGAACCGAAACATCCCGACACCACCATCAAGCTGACTGAAAGGGAAGGAGATGGTCAAATCCGCAACGCTTAGAACCAGCTTGGCACCCATGTAGAAATGATTCATAATCTTAGCCATGCTGTATAATATGATTGAACATCAGGAGGGAAAAAGCTCTACTCTGGTGCCACACATGCCACCCGAAGCCATTCCTGCTCGCACTATATAACACCATCCTCTGAAGATATTTGAGATATGGAATTGTGTAGATGATAACATTTATATAAGGTTGAATCCCAGGCAGTGTCAAAGTTTTTCATAAACAACTGTGACTGTGTGGTTCGAAAAATTAGTTCAACAAGGAGTACTCTTGGTAGGCAGGCCTGAAATCTATGTTCTGGTTATCCACACCAGAAAATCACCAACCACTGGGGCACATATGTGAAATACCAAGGGGGATTCACCCACTTATATACAACCCAGTCTCTGGATGTGTGGTGCATGGGTTTGGACATCCCAGCGATGTCCCTCTGGCACTCTCGGCTGCAGTCACAACCTCCGAAGTCCTAGTTGATAGTGGTGGCAATGATGTTGGTGTGAATGCTTGTACTGGGATCTGATGGGTATGGAGCCTTCAACGTCATTCCTGGGGTCTCCACTTGGAGGCTTGGTCGTGGACGAGGAGAAGGTCAAACACACACCTGGCTACATGGCTCGCGGAAATATCCTTTTCATAGGAGGAGGAAGATAATACAAGGATGATAAGCTTCTTAAGTCGCTTATCACCACCAAGCGTTTGGCCACCCTTTCTCTAGCCTCCTCCTACAGCAGTGTTATCCAACGGAGGATGAGGTAAGGAGAATGGTAGGGAAAAGGATTTGGTCCTTCTTGTCAGCCTTTGATCAGCATTCCCCGGCTGGACAAGGAGACCCAAAATGGGTCCCTAGCTGCCTGTGTGGGCAATAGACCGTCAGCATGCCGCATGGGAATCATTTTCACGAAGCAAGATGGTGGGAGGCTCTGCGATGTTGACCTGCATTATCACACATTGCATCTCCATAATTTTTTTTTCTATTTGTAAAACGTGGCGATAGTCTACTCTTTACACTGTTAGCGCCTGATGGTGACTTGTAACAGCTTTTTATTCGGTAGTCTTAGCAATAGGATTGTATAAAAATGCTCCCGATTGAGGGAGAAAGGAGTTAGTGAATTGGATTGGGAAACAATCTTGGGCTGAGGCGCCCATTTGTAAAGCTTGATACCTGTGCATGAATAAATTGCAGTGGAATACTGTCATTCATAGCAGAGATTCCCATGTTGTTGTTTTTCCCAATAAGTGCTTTCCTTTTACGTGTAAATTGTGTTTTCTTGTCTTCACTCCATTTTGTTTATTGCTTTTCGTGCTTGCGACATAGGGTATAGTGGTTCAGAATTCATACTTGTTATGCTCCGACTGTGGTTCTAGGCATTAACAATGGTTCTTCTAAAGTTACATGGAATTCATCTCGCCGATGCTCCATGCGATGGACTATCCCTCCTTGTCCTCTAAAATGCCCGCTAAAATCTCCTGATTAGGAAATCAGCAGCTATCTTGCCTCCGTTTGCTACCTTTTGTCATTCTTTCATCTATAATCATTTCTTGCGCAGGTTTCGATTCCATTTGCCCATGGTCCCTTATCCCCCGATAATACCACCATGCACCTTCCTCAACATACTTTTCCCCATTCAGGATCCTAGCCCCCTTATTATGTTGATTGAAAATCCTTTGCGGAGTAGACTCTGGTGACACACAAGACTGACAACCTTATGTGGAGCTTCTCCAGTGATGAACAAGAGATCCCTCTCTGACTGCGCAGGGCCAGAGGAACAGCCTAAAGTGGTTATGTTGTTACTCGGAAGTGAGCCCTTCCACAACCTTTGGTTCAATTCTGGTGCTAATAGGGCCAATGACAATGATGAGGTGTAGCGGAGAAGGATGAGAGCAATTTTTGGGATAAAATTGTTGACAAGGTGGGCATTTCTTAACAGCCTCATGACAGTATTTAAAGACTGAAGGCCAGAAATAGCCAACACAAAGGATTTTCTAGGTTGTATCCATCCCAGATAAATGACTGCCACATGCTCTAGAGTGGCAATCATTCAACACATGTTCAGCTTCCTCATGGGTGAGGCATCTCCAGAGAATAGAATCAATCCCACATATATACAACGTATCATTCAGGATGAGGTAGTATTTCACATGGTAACGGATACGGCGACGATTGTCATGGGATAGATTTGGCTGAAATCTTTGTGTTTGGAGATAAATGAGCATATCTCCATACCATGGGTCGGTAGTGCTGATCAGGAATAGGAATTCATCCAAAAATGAATCACTAGGCTCAAATTTCATCGAAGCACAGGGAAGATCACACATGAGCTCAGCAAAGACCAAGGATTTCTTTGATGTGGCTTTGGCAAATTCCAAATCAAACTCCTGTAGTATGACTATCCATCGGGATTACTTTCCCCCGAGCACCTGATGAGTCAGGATGTAATACATAGGGTTCTGGTCTGCCAATACAATGGTTGTGCGGAGAAAAATGTAGTGATGAAATTTTTGTACAGCAATGACCGTGGCCAATTCTAACTTCTCCATGCGTGAATATTGAGTTTCAGAATCCATAAGATTCTTACTAGCATAGTAAATCATGTGCTCCTGACCGTTGGGATTTTCCTGCACCAAAACCATAGCGATGGTAGTAGCGGAAGAAGCAATATACAAGAGAAAGTCCTTTGAATAATCTGGGGAGTGTATCATGGGTGAATGAGTTAGAGCATGTTTGAGATTATCAAAGGTGCATTGGGCTTGGTCATCCTAGAAGAATAGAGTGTCCTTCTTAAGGAGACACATATAACTGTGCGTTTTCTCTGCAAAATTGCATACAAAACAACGGAGAAATTTTGCCTTCCCTTGCAAACTTTGGAGTTCGAGAAGATTGGTTGGGGCTAGTAGAGCTAAAATGGTGGAAATTTTCAAAGGGTCTATCTGGATGCCATCCTTAGAGATCACAAAACCTAACAGACGCCCCATATCAACACAAAAAACACATTTATGCGGATTGAGCCGTATATTATAATGACAACATCTTAGGAAAATATCTCTAAGATGACCAGGGTGGTCCTCCTGTCACTGTGAATGAGCAGGGAGGTCGTCAAGGTATGGTTCAACAATATGTTTAATATCATGAAACGCATAGGACACCACATGCTGGAAAGTGGCTCTAGCATTTTTCAAGCCAAAAGGTACCTTTTTATACGCAAAGGTTCCCCATGGGAAAATAAATGCCATCTTGTGCTGATCGGTGGGTAATATCTCAATCTGATTATAACAAAAAATCCATCCATGAATGAGAAGATGACACTTCTAGCACAATTGTCGATAATCTGATCGATATGTGGAGTAGGAAAGTTGTCCTTGGGACAAGCTTTATTCAAGTCTCTAAAATTGATACAGACTCTAATGGTGCCCTTGTTTTTGTTGAAGGGGACAACATTTGATACCCATTCTGTCAGGGGTATGGGATAAATAAACCCAGCTTTGAGAATTTTCTCTATCTTAGCTTTAGTAGCTGCAGCCTTCCATGGATGGACTTGCCTTAGTTTTTGCTCAACAAGTTTAGCCGTGGGATAGGTTTTAATTTCATGGACCACAATGGATGGGTCTATCCCCAACATTTCTTCATAACACCAGGCAAAAATATCATAGAATTCTTTGAAAAGTTCCTTGTATGCTTCAGATTCATCTGCCGAGCAGTTCTGCCCAATGTGAACATGCTCGATGGTACTAGGCTTGGATGATATGTCAATCGGATTTGTCTGAGTAATGTTGCAAAGTTTTCCTTCAGAATCTGTGTCTTGCAAGAATATAGGACTTTGAGGTGCATTGAAAATATCAGTGGAAAACAAGGATGCAAAGTCATGGTTAACTAAACTGGTGTTGGGGAGAAACAGGGATCTATGATGGCGATCCTCCCAGATGGACTCATTTGTATTCATAATCTCTATAATGGACTCGTCGAAAGGAAAAGTCTTCAAAGAGATAATCCATAACAGGAAGAGATGGTTCTAACCAGTAAGGCAGGTGTTAAGGATTCAAAGCCACCAGATGAAGCTTATCGGTGTGATCATCGGAAAAGGTTTGAATGGTGTTGTACATTCCTTCATGTGGACTCAATGAGGTGGAATCAACAAGTTGTTTTCCCTTGGGCTCACAATCAAATGACGCAATCATATTCACTATCGCTGTGTCTGTATNCCCATAAGGGATGAATCCTTCAACATGCCTACCCCAATCGACTGGTAAGGAGGAGGGGACTGGCCTAACATAGGGATGTTATTAGCTGTAGAGGTCATAACATCCGGTGTATAGAAATCAAGCTGATCAATGGTAACAATTCTCCCTAGATGTGGAAATTGGACTGTTCGGAATACTGTCGAAGCGAGAACAGTCATGGCGTAAAACCAATTTTTTCCTAGAAGGAGGTTGTAATCTAATGAGGCGTCCACTACTTCCACTTGAATAGAAATAGTTTTTCCCCCAAGATTGACTGCAAGGGCTGATATGAGACCGTGGGGCTAGAAAAATCATCCATCAAAGGTCTTCAGAGTCGTAGGTGATGTTACAAGCTCAGGAGAGCTGATAACTTTCCAACAAGACAGAGACAAAACCGAAGTTGAAGCTCCTTCGTCTAAGAGAGTCCTAAAGACTTTATTTCTGACTACTTTCATAATGATTTGGAAATAAAGTTTGTGAGGTAGTCTATACATATAGTTCTCGACATTGAAATGAATCAAATTAGAATTGTCCGGGTCTACAGCTCCTAACGCAGTTAACATGTTTTTGCGTTGTGTAGGACAACTTTGGAGCACTTCCAAGGTAGACATTGCACATGGTTCTTGAGCGAGATATTCAACTACATTATAAAATTGAGCAACTCAGGCATTAGGGTTAAAAACAACCTTCCTAAGAGTACTCTTGGGTGGACACAAAATCATATCGAGAGTAGGCTTCTCGATGGTTAGGGGGACAGTAGACGAGGATTCAGGAGAACTAGTAGAGGGAGCTTTCCTTGAAGAAGAATGGTATTCTTTCTTGTTTGTGGGTTTGTCATAATTCTGAATTTGAGTTTGCAAACTAATGGTATCCAAGGACATCATACGAATTTCCTATGACGAACTACAGTTTCCCTGATTAGATATGTGGTCTATCAGTTTTTGTCGAGAGGGAAAAGGATCCGTGAGAACTGCGGGTGCAAGATTTGTTTTCAAAAATTGGGTGATTTCATCCTGGCGGGGACACTCTTTTATGAAATGGTCACCTCCGCATAGCAGGCATGGATATTTTTCTTTTATTTTCCCTTTATCGTTATCATTGTTGGTTGGTTTTGGGTTCTCCTGTTGGTTTCCAAGTTTTTTATTTTTACTTTTACCTTTCTTTTTATTATTTCTAGAGGTTTGAATACTCTGAATAGAATTGACCTCGATAGAAACCTTAGGATTCGAAGGAGTAGGGGTGGAAATCTGGGGTTGCTTGGTAGGTTTTGTTGCTAACGGGGACTGTATTGAACCAACAATCCCATCAACAGGGACTTCTGCTGGTGGCTTTGCAGGATCAGTGCTTGGGCGAGGAGCTTGAGGAATCAAGTCATATAAAGTTCTGGACTGGGAATAGACCAAGTCCAGATACTGGGATCGACTATGGATTACTCTTCAGTAATGACACTGCCCATAGCCACATCTCGGGAAATTGGAGGCAACAAAGATTTGGTAAACCAATAAGCTAATAACTGATCTGGAATAGGAGCCTTAATAAGTCTTCTCCACCTTCTCCACTCATGGATATGATCGTATATGTGGGTGGATGTTTTCTGTCATAGAGAAGTTAAGATATTGGTACCCATTTCATAACGAATAAGAAGCTGAAAGTGTGTAAGAAATACAGTTTCCAACGAGCCAAAACTCACAAATAAGTGTTGCGGAAGTTCAATATACCATTTCGCGGCTGTATTGGTCAAAGTTCGCTGAAAGAGTATTAAATGAACTGAATCATCCATAAGGGAGTTTGAAGAACACCATAGATGGAATGTCATGACATGGTTTTTTGGATCGTCTCCCTACTTCCCATCGAACTTTGGAATATCCGATGGTAACTTTACCGAAATGGGAGGCCACGAGGGGTTATGTCGAATGGGGTCATTAATCAACTTGGACAAATCAAGCAAGTCCAAAGTTGCTAGGAAAGGTAACTGACAGTTAGGTTGCACATACTGGTAATATTGATATGGCATATAGTTACCAGTAGGACCATAAGTAGACTGATAGACAGGTTGTTGTGACGAAGAACTACCGAAAAATATGCCTACAGGGGGTGGATTTCTGGGATCATGACCATTAGGACCACCAGGGCCTCCAGGAGGAGGGCCACCAGGGCCTCGGAACCACTAGGACCATTGGGATTACCAGGACCACTGAGACCACCAGGAGGTAGACCACTAAAACCTTTAGGACCTCGAGGAGGTAAACCTCCAGAGCCTCCAGAACCACTAGGAGGAGGGCCACTAGACCCTCCAGGGCCATTAGGAGGAAGGCCACCAGCCCCCCCAGGACCACCGGGACCATTAGGACCATAAGGAGGAAATCCACCAGGCCCTCCAGCACCATTAGGCCCCACAGTGGGAGGACCTCCATAAGGCGGTCCTCCGACACCTCCTGTAGTATGTATAGGTATCCCTCCCATAGCTGACATGTAGGACCAGTTAGGTTTCCCCCATGGCATGAAAGTATTACTAGGATATGGAATTCCAGCATAAGGAATTCCTGTTGGATTGGGTGGATAATTAATGTTTCCTACAGGTAATTGATTTGTTGTATAACCATAACCCTAAGAGGTTTGATTGGTTACAGGTTGTTCCCCCAAGGGCTGACCTAAACTAGATGGGGGTTTAACCACATTAGTGTGGGTGGGAGGGACATAAACTGTATATTTATCTATACTAGAGGCCTGTCCTTGACTAGGTACAATTTTGGTGCCAGATAGCGTAGGTCGTGCCAGGGGTTGCCCCCCGACACTAGAAGGTAGTGAAGAAACATGAATTGAAGGTTGAGCCCCAGTTGTAGAAGAACTAGGAGGATTGGGAACATACATAATATGGGAGGTGGTGGGGTTGGTATTTTGACCTGGGTTGTGTGGAGTTATTATGCAATCTATAATCGGTTCAATGGGTCTCATAGAATTGGAAAGTGAATGGTATCCCACAGGAACAATTGTGGAACGTGATGGTGGTGTTCCCAATATGTCATCTATTTTCTTTTCAATCTCTTGTGCACAGAGAATGGATGTGTGGTATTTTATACATTCTTCTTCATCTAGAGAAACTTCTTTAGAAAAGTTTAAACAGGTGCCAAATGAGGAAATGGCCTATCCTATAGAGGTATCCCAAAATGGAGCATTGGGACCGTAATTCAGATGGGTAGTATCATCAACATGACCTTCTATGGGAGAATGGAACGAAGTATTACCTCGAGAAGGTTGTTGGACCAAGGGAGGCGAGTGTGAAGGATATGGTCCTCCAATTTCTGCAACCACATTATCTCCCACTTGGGAGGTGGTAGCAGCTCCTTGGTCGATAGCTTCCATTGGATTTTCTCCTGAAACAAAAATAAAATCGGGTGGCAAGCCTCGTACTCTTTTGGAATGTCTTAGCTTAGCCAGTTTGTACAGCTCCTATCTAACCTAAGGTCTCAAAAAAAAGAAAACACACCAAAAATTTCCCTACTCAAGTTATAGGTCAAATAAGAAAACTTAAATGACAGTAGGAGTTCAGATAGTCAGGTCTCTCACCAGGATTGTCAAGAAGGTGCCACTCACAATATACGTCAAGGGTACGTGCGTAGTAATCTCCCCAAATTCTATTTTCGGTGTATGGATCCAAACAAGATGGCCAAATGGATTTCCTCAGATGGATAAGGTATCCTATTGGGGTCTCCCGATATACGCAAGGTACGTGGGAGCTCGAATTGGTAGTAGTGCTGTCTAATGCATAACCGTACACAAGGGGCCTTCTGATATACAATCGAGTACATGAAGTACCTTTCTATATACCACAAGGGTACGTGAAAGGCCGTTCGATATACCGACAGTACGTGGAAGAACCACACAAGTCTCGGGATGTAATGCAGACGAGTAACAACAGCGCCTACGCTTAACGATGCCCGAACACATCTCTAACCTATCACTCAAATTGCTATGTAAATTTTAACCTACAACTACTGTTAATTTTAAAGTGGATGGTTAGGTGAATGCATGGAGTTTTGACAGAAAAATTAAAACCATGCAATATGCATATGCAAATATTTCACTTTACCGTTCGTGGTATGCCTACCTACAGGAGGGAAAGAGAGTATTTTCTTTTGCTTCAAAACCAAAAATTTCCAAACAACAATCTTGAACACAAAATTAAAGACAAGCAACACTTTCCAAACTCATTTCTCTTTTCTGAAAGCAATAAAAAAGGGAGGAGTCTATTTTCCTAAAAGAAAAACAAGAAGCACACTATATGCATATGCACTCTATTTTTTTATTTTTCTTAAAGCATAAATAGATGTAACTTAAAACTACAATATTTTTTATTTTGATGAGATAGTACTAATGCAAAAGAGACAAAAGAACATAGAGAACCTAAAAGCTTGTGATTCCAATCAGAGATCGAATGTCTTATGCTCACTAGTGATAATGACCTAATCTCAGTCAAAAAATTTCTTTTTAAACAAGCAAAAAGAAGTCTTCTATGAAAACAAAAAATGAAATCAAGATGCTAATTAAACGTTTTTTCTTTCAGTCTATATAACAGAAATGAAAAGAGAGCTCACTAACACCTAAGCTTTCGAAAAAGAAATACTTTCACAAACACAAACAACAAGCACGGAAGAGAATGGACAATCAACAAGCCTAATCTAGCTTTTGAATTATTCAATCAAACCAATATTTTACCATAGCATTTCAAACCATAAGCATCAGATTCTAACACACAAGCTTGAAAGTGCAGGGATGAAAACAAATCAACTCAATTTTTTTGCAAAAAATGAGAAAAAAGTAGTATTGGAATAAGGCCTACCTGGCACTCCGCTGGAGGGGCCTTGACAAAGCATTTCTGGACAAGCACCACTTCTAGATAACAGGACTCAGGTGGTGGCACCATGTACTACTAACAGGTTTTAGGCGGTGGAACCACTTCTCTCCAACAACATAAGAGTGGTTCCCTATATAGATCCAAAACACAAAGGAGAACGACAGATCAAGTTAGAAAAATATCATATCAAGGAAAAAATTGATGGATTGACAGTAAAAAAGAGCATAAAAAGATGAAATACTTCATATTTGAACAGATCCAAAAGTTTCAAACCAAAATTCACTGAATCAGATAGCAGATCTGACTGAAGAGAGTTGGAGATGGAGCCTGGATTCAGACAAGAGTTCAAGAACTGAGGAAGATCAAATCAATTGATATATGTACCAATCCCCGTTATGGTCACCAGAGTTGTAACTAGGAATATTTCACCTTCTGCGGACAGAAGCTATTCCTCTGGTCTGAATGGTTCAGATCTAGAACAAATGAGTGAACGACAAAGGATGAAGACCTTCCTTGGATGTCGTAGACACCTGGAATGCTGCTTCGATAGTGGGCCTATGTACCTGCAAACAGATCAAACATGCAAACACATCAAAGCTACTAGAAAATAATCTACTTACCCATGTTAGTGACTAAGGAATCTAACAACATGTACACGTGAAATCAAAACAACAGTAATGTGGGACAAAAATCAGCTTTGCATTAAAGATGTATGGAGAAGCTTACAACCATTGCCTTAGTGTCGACAAGCATCTCCATGAGAAAAAAACTTCATCCCCATAAGCTCCAACTTTGCTCTCTATGCTCTCCAATGGCTTGGACTAAGTGGTCAATCCAACAGCATAACAATACCTCTATAGTTCTCCCTCTGAACTATGGACATGAGCTTGTATTTATAAGGCTCAATGGATAGGAATAGTTGAGAGATTTGTGGATGAGGTGGCCTCTAAGATCCTATGATGGGTGATCTCGAGCTCAACTGAACCACAATGATAGGGATAAGGGAGGACACGAGGCTCATGATCTAGAAGCCTCGAGAAACTTCTATTTTTCCCATTTTACCTAGGGTACCACTTTTCTTCTCTTATGACAGAGCGGTTTATATTAGAAATCCTTATGCACCAAAGACAATAGGAGGTGCCACCGCTTATGGAAAACATGTTACAGGTGGTGCAAGCAAGGTCCCGCTCATGGGCCACAAGGAAAGCGCGGTGCTTAGTTTTTTCATGTAGAATTGACAAACAACATAGGTTTCCACTCTAAGTGCTGGGATTAAGGGAAAACATGTAAGTAAAAGGTCTTATCACATGGTTGTGACAGGATTTGGGTATAACATATTCTCATTGGTAAACATCTCTTCTAGATTTTTTTTCACAAGAGCACTATGGGATATTCTATTCTGCACATAGACTACACTCCTTTCTGCTTCAACTAATAAACTCATAAGTAGATCTTGATAATGAATCATGGATTTGACTACTTCCTGCATGATAGATTTATTCTTCCTTTCTACCACTCTGTTCTATTGAGGATTATAGGGTGTAGTAATCTCCCTCTTAATCTCATCTTCTTTACATAATTCCTTGAATTCATTTGAAGTGAATTCTCTTCCATTATCTGATCTCAAGTTCTTGATCTTATTTTTAGGGATATTCTCCACAAGAGAATTAAATTCTTTGAACTTTTCAAATACTTCATATTGTCCTTTCAATAAATATATCCAAGTCTCATGAGAGTAGTCATCAATAAAAGAGACATAATATACATACCCGCTTAAGGAAATAGTTGGCATTGGTCTGCACACATCTGAGTGGACAATATCCAAGATCCATTTTTGTTTATTGTTACTACTTGGATATGGATTCTTGAGATTTGTTCATTGAGCTCATCCTTTGCATACACATTCATGATTGATTTGTGTTTCTAGTAGGCATGTCACTACCTTGCTCACAATTGGTAATGCTTTGTAGTTTTAATGAACAAGTGTTCTATGCCACATCTCACATGGACTAATGGTACTAGCTATGAAAGATGAATTTGTGTGGCCTTTAGTTTGTAGATTCCTCCTTCTTCAACACCTATTACAACTTCATCATCTATTTGCCTTCCTTTTGTCCACATAAGAACTTCACCATCTACAAAGGCAACTCTCAAACATTTCTTGCCTAAATTTAATCTATAAATAAGTTTCTTATTTAGACTGGGAACATATAATACTTATTTCACATTCATGGACTTATGATATTTTATCTTGTAAGAGGATTCTCCCATTCCTTTGATGGCATATTGATAATCACCTCCAAGATGCACCTTGTGAGGATAGTATTTTTTAGAGATACGTTAGAAAGAGTCTTTATGACCTGTCATATGTTTGGAAGCACCAATATCTATAATCGAATTGTTACTTCCATGAGAGACTAATCCTGTGAGGGCTAAAATTAAAACATATTCTTCACTAGAGTTGTCATTCTCACTATCCTTCTCTTCATTTTATTCATATTCTTCAGCTGCATAGGCATGGAGCTTTTGGTTCTTCTTATTGAACTTGTCTTTATTAAATGTACAATATATAGGAATATGTCCTAACTTATGACATGTGTAGCATTCATAAGATGATTAATCCTTTTTAAAATTATTACCTCTTTTGAAGTCATGTGATCTTCTAGGAGGTGATCCTCAATCCTTCCTTTTGTTTCTTCCATTCTTTGTATGAGAAACTAGAGCTTGATATTGATTTTCATTTATCTTTTCTTATCTAATTATTATCCCTAATTTTTCTTGTCCTCACTCTTCCCATAGCTTGGTAAAATTGGTTATCTTTCTTCTAACACATATTCGTCTGATGAAGGAATCCCATTCTCTTGGAAGACCATTTAAGGTGGTCATCACCGTCTCTCCTTCTTCCACCATGTTACCAATAGTCTATAATTTTTATTTGATATAAGATGCTCTTGATAAGTATGGCTGCATAGTTTCTTCCTTTTGGATATTCACACCCTTGAGTTGGTTTCTCAAGGTCATTATTCTATTGATGTTCTTTCTTTCAAATATATTGTCAGTGCATCAAACATTTCTTTTCGAGTATTCTTTGAAGATACTTAGGGGATCAAATTATTGTTGATATAATCAGCTATGATCCACTTGTATTTGATCATTTCCTTCTTGTGGTTGGCCTTTGCTTCATCTCCCTCTGGTTCCTTGACCTCTTCTTTGATGTATCGTTCTAGGTCATGTTCTTCAAGGATGAGCATGACTCTATACTTCCATGCTCTAAAATTTTCTTCTCCTTCAATATTTCCATCATAGTTGGTAATGTTTGTCATCTTGAATGAATGAGAACCTCAAATGGAAATATAGGAGATAATACTTACCAATTTGAGGGCTAATTTTGGAACTTACTTCAGGATGACCTAGGGTTTGATACAAAAACCCCAATTTTCCAATTGTGGTCACTTTAAAATATTATGGGAGGAAAATATGCACCTCCCCAAGGTGATCTAAACTGTATCCTTCTTTTTTCGGAATATGTGGATGGAACCTTGAAAAACATGTTTCCCTAGTTTCTCCCGGCATACGCGGTAGGTCAAAAAATGAAAGTCCACAGAATTGAAATCTATTTCGATAGAATATTATCCCTTCTAGGGCGAGTTGAGTGGCCCTTCTTTTCTGGATTATTTGTGGAGGGAGGTGTCTGGAATAGTGAACCATATCTTGTTTAACTGTGGAAAAAGCTATTGCACAATGTCTTCTTTTAGTTTGGCTCTGATACCATGTTAATACTTCTTTGAAAGTTATTTTTTCTAAACAAATGGATCACTGAAAGAAAAACAAGCAAAACATAAAAGAGAACACCAATATTTATCATGGGAAACTCTCATGGGGAAGAAAACTCAACAAAAATTCCTCGATATAGACTTCAACCAAGTACAATGTAAGACCCAAGAAATAAGATTAGACTACTTCCTCCTCCTTGTATGGAATTTTTCTCCTCTCTCTAGTGAACTTGCTTGATTTCTCACCATGTACAAATGAGGGAGGTGCCTCTCCTATATATACTAATTAGCTGAGATGCCTAATAACCCAACAGGGTTGACTTCTCCTTGCTTCCAGGGCCTAATTGCCTTGGGAGACTAAAAAATACATTTTAATAATACTTTTGTGGGTACTACTGACTCGACTTACAACTAATGTTTTACCTCAAGACTTTGCATCAACAAATACAACAATAACATCCCTAATCAGAGGAACACCGTCTCTGATAGAGGAAATAATAATAATAATACAAAATAGAATATCTTTCATCGTTACATTTATTTAACATAAACAACATTGTCATCATCATATATCATCAAGATATTCATTCTTTTCATCAACATTGTGATGATGAACACGACATCCTACTAGCTTACAATAATTTCTTAAAGGATGTTTTCCCGTGCCTAACTAGTTTGATGGGTCTTAATAATTATCAATTTTCATTACCCTTGTCATCATTTCCATCATCATAATCATTGTAGACATCGACATTAACACCATAATCATAATTATTGTCATGATCATATACGATCACCATAATTAATATCATTATCATAATCGTCATGATCATCATTGTGATAATGATAAAGGAATTAAACCACTTAGTCACATGAGTTTTATAAAAGAGATTTGGGATATGAGTGGGAATGTATGCATCAATTATGATATATATCATCTTATAATTATCCAATCATCATCATCTTCATCCTAATTATCACAATGCATCATTGTCATGATGTTAGGCTCTATCATCAGGTAACTCCTATATTGTTAGGGACATTTGAATTTCATTAGATCCATTTAGGTGACATTAGGGTCATTTATGTTCCATTGTGATCAATAAAGATCTAGAAGTGACAACATTATGTTCATTTAGGTTCTAATAGGATCAATCAAGATCCATAATCGCTATCACATGCATCATAAACATTGACATCGAAATCATCATCATCATAATCATCATCATCACCATAGTCACCATCATCATCATCATCATCATCATCATCATCATCATCATCATCATCATCATTGTCATTCATACATCATTGTGATCAGAGTCACTCATGTCAACCACATTGTGATGATGGACTATTGGGTATATGTTATATTCTTTACATGTGTGTGGGGGGGGAGGTGTGCCATCAGTGGTGCACTTGAGGATACATATCAACACCTTCAGAAATGGTCGTTAAGCCATTTTATGATACGTAAGCATAAATAACCATTAGGTTGTTTTGGACGTGAGCGCAACAAGCGCCAAATTGTTTGTGTTGTTTTTGGCTATTTTGGGGAATATTCTAAAAATATGTAATTTAATCCCAATTAAGGGATTGGAGTCTATTTTCTAATCCAGGTTAACAAATTAGGGTATTGGATGATGCTAAATACCTATATTGTATTGTGAGTTATTCATAATGATAATGAGAAAACGGGAAGTGCGGATACAAGGTTTGTTGGTTTTCTTGTTAATGGTTTTCAGGGTAAATTTCTATGTTTTATGTGTGAGTGTTGTGGTGTAGTCTCTATTTTTATTAAAAGAATATGTTATTTGTTTCTTTGTATAGGTTTAAAAATTACATGGGCATGAAGGAAACTTACTAAGTTACTGTAATAACTCAAAAATTCTTAAAAATTTAAATTTTTTCAAGTGACATAAAATGTCTAATATCACCGCTAAAGTACCACTAACGTTTAGGAGATAATAAAAGAGTTTATGAAAGAAACAAGAGTTTCTTATTTATAAGGTTTTGTATAATTTACAGGCGTAACCTTAAAAGTTGTGTTAGTGTTGTTTTAACTATTTATTCCTTACTAAGTTGCTAGAATTTCACTGAAACTCCGGATATAGTCTAAGGAATGTATTTATTATCATTCCCAAAATTCAATTTATTAAAAGAATCGGATCATGAATCTCTTTCTAGCTGAAGAATTCTTCCTTATTACTTTTACAGTTTTTACCTTCATACTAATGGATTTAGTAAAACTTTGATATAAGTTTGTGGATTAACATCATAAAGTACGATACTAAAAATGAGTATTTTAAACTATGTTCTAGCACACATGGTTAACAAAAGACTTATCTTAACTTGACTTATCCTAAAATATGCTTTCTATCTTAAACCTATAGTTTGTAAACTAAGCATTGAAAAATCCATGGAAACATATATATTTGACAATCATAGAAAAGTGCATAGTTAAAATGATTATAGGGTTTTTTATTATAATTATTTGCTATAGATTGGAACCGTTCTCCACTATTGACTTGCACCCTCAATTGGAAAAATATTTTGGTGGACACGTGGGATGGTCTTAACCATGAGATGGTTGAATTAAAAGAAACTAAACCCTATCCAATTCATTTCATAGCGCAAGGGTTTCCTTTCTGGTGTGGCTGAGCTGTGAGCTCGTGGCCACCAAAACTCCTTGCTAACCTCCAGCTTTCCATTTTCACTACGAACTTGGTATTGGGGGAAGTAAGAGCTGGTTTGTAAGTGTTTAAGAAATCTATGAAATCTATGGAGAATTGTGTGAGTGGAACAAACTTGTTTTCCTTCACCAAATCAAAGATTTAGTTGGTAATTCGGACAGTGAAAAGAGCTGAGTAAGGTACTCTTCGATCTCATGGAAGTGTTGCTGGTTTACCTTTGGTTTCGCACTTATGGTTTAGTGGTAACCGAGACTATAATTTACCAGGGGTATTTCTCTTTCAAGTTCCAATGAGTTTCTCCAGCTACTTGCATTCACAACTTCTCCAACGTCTTCTTATCAGGTAATCTATTGGTCATGAGTTAAACTTCATGAAAGTTTTTAATTTTTTCAATACATTTTAATTGCTAAAAACTAATACTTGTTTTTACTATGCAGGTTCTTCTTGTGGAGAAAGGGGTTTAACGGTGGCTCAATTCTCCCCTTTCATGGCCATGCAACCTTGGTAAGCCCCTCTTGCAAATGAGGGTTTCCCCTTGCATTTGATGTGGTGGTTGGAAGTTAGGAAACTTCGCTGCTGGTTAAGGCACAGCCTTAGTTTACATGTTATATTACTTCTTCCTGTCGTTTTGTTTTTGTATGAATTTGAAACCCTAGAGGGTACTGTGTGCAGGAATGTTGAAGGCTATTGTATCCGTGACATTAAGGTTTAGTGACAGTGCATTTACAGCCTGTAATGATGTAAAAAAATCAAGTTTTACTTTCAGCTTTAAGCCGTAACCTTTAAATGGTATTTGCTAGCAGTTTATTCCATGAGACTTGTAAACGACTTATAGGGTTATGGAAGTATTGGTTACCATTTTTTCTTACTGTTTGTTTTAAATTGTATAGTTTAATTTAAAGAAGGCTTAAGCCTCAACTGGTAATTATAAAGGCCATAGGCCATTACCCTCATTTTATTTTGTTTCTATTTAAAATGTTGACAGTATTATGTAATTTACAATTTTCATTTAAATTGGAATAGTATAGTGATTTACTGTTTGAATTTTATACCAAGATATTAGGTGAAGTCAATACTCTAATTTTTCTCTCAGATTGGTTACTATTTGTAGATAAACTAAAATTCTGAAATGATATGGATTTTTACAGAAAAGGTTTTAGTCTTTGATTTCCTATTTTACTTCCAGTAATAATATTTACAGCTGTTAAATTTTATAAAAGAGATAAGAGTAAGAAAGTCTATTTATAAGGAAATCATTGAAGTTTACAGTAGAAACATCTATTTTTAGTGTAGAATGAAAATACATTTTTGGAATGAGTTAAGAACTTATGGAATACTATCTAGTTGCAAACCCTAAGTGCTAGTTTGTTTATTGTTCTTATGTTTATTTATTTAACTTTGTCTATTGTGTTTATAATAAGTATTAGTACTAATAATGCTTCTATGAATAGTATTCCTATAAATGATTATATATATATTCAGTTCTTTTCTTGATAATTAGTTAATATAGATACTTCCAGTAGCTAGAGCAAGTATTGCTATTTTCTGTAATGATTCACATACAAACTATAAAGGAAGTCATTTACATTTTTCATTGAGAGTTGATAAACAAATATTCACATCTACTTAATCAACCAGCTGTACTAGAGTACTGCCTATTTAAGGAGTGGAAAAATACAGTGTGGTAATTTATTTTTAATTACTTTCATTTACTAATATGCCTACTGTTCTAAACATAATATACTAATCACTAATATTATCAATACACAATATTATTTTATGTATAAACCCTAATCAAAACAATAACATGCATTTATTTGAAAACTAATGATCATTTGCTGAAAATAGTAAATAAATTATAAATATCCTGAACAAATAAAAATATATTAAATAATGAGGTGACAACAGCTTAAGGAGGTTGTTCCTCCCAACCAACTTCTAGAGAAAGCTTAGTATGCACTTCCTCAGGACCCTCGAGCCAATTCCTGGTCCTCCTGGTAGAGTATTGGGTGAAGGATGTATCCTTAAGACCTTCTGTCACCTGACTGGTCAAATTACAGCAGCAATCCAAATTTGCTCACAACAGTAAGAGTTTCAGCCTAACAACTGCATAAGTTCAGTTCTCAGCAGTTAACCCCTCAAACTCACTTCAATAAGTCCCCTCCATCTAATTTCGCATGTGCATTTCACTCACACTGAATGATCACATTTCCAGAATGAGTAGCCTCAACTGTCTTCAATGGGAAATTTTATAATAATGCCTAGGTCTTCTAGGTTAGTTTTTACTTAATGAGCCACCTACTCCAATTCCACTTTCTTAGGGAATCATGACCACAAATATAGGGAAGTTGCCACCTGCAACAGTTAGAAGTAGTTTGAGGATGGTCCCACTTGTCAGTATACTATCCACCTAGTCTCCTCCACCAAGTGACCAGTTAACACTCTTTTAACAGCTTCCCTAAGTTGTTGTCTCATCATTTATTTATTTATTAATAACATATTCCGAAATAAATTAATTATTCTTAATTCCACTTGGTCATCAATTACAAAATTAGCATAAAATATAACATAATGTTCCTCAATAACATTAAATTGTTTGCAAATTGGGGCATGTGACATACACACCCCCTTAATTTATAACATCGTCCTCAATGTTATTTATTTCTCATCCTTAGAGTTCCCCTGAAATAGAATTGGATATGAATACCGCATATGACTTTCCAATTCCCATGTGGCTTCTTCTGGACTAAGGTGCTTCCATTGCACCTTCACTTGACCAATGGTGCGATTCCGAAGCGAGATCTCCTTCCTTTTGAGGATACAATCTGGTTCCACCAGAAAGTATCCTTCGGTTTCCACCATAAAATCTCCTTTGGGTTCCACCTGCACACCATTCCAATTAATAACATGAGTAGCATCATATATATATATATTTTTAATACAGAAATGTGAAAAACATTGTGAACTCTTAGATTTGGTGGTAGAGCTAACTAATATGCTACTTGTCCTATCTTGGATAGTATTTCAAAAGGACCACAATATCGAGGTGTTGGCTTAGCATAGCTACCCAACCTCAGAGAACTTTTTTGGGTCTCACCTTAATAAAAACATGTTCGCCTACCTGGAACTCCTTTAGAGTTTGTTTAAGGTCTGCTTGGCTTTTCTGTCGATCTTATGCAACTTTCAAGTAACCTTGTACATGTTTTACAATTAACTCCATCTCCTTCCATAATTCAGGTCCTAATACTAACTTGTCCATTGGATTACTCCAAGAGATGGGAGTGTTGCATTTCCTTCCATACAGAATTTCAAAGGGACTATATCTAGCTGAAGCTTGATAATGATTACTGTAAGCAAATTCTACCAGGTGTAAATAATCTTCCCATTTACCTACCTGCTCCTTTACATACATTCTGAGTAGATCCTCCAATACCTGATTTACTCTTTCATTCTGTCCATCAGTTTGAGGATGGAAATAAGTACTAAATTTTAACGTAGTATTTAATCCTTTAAACAAAGATTTCCAAAAATTACGTGTAAATTTAGGGTCTCAGCATGAAATTATCACCTTCGGTATTCCATGCTGTAGAAATAATAGATCAATGCTATGAGCAATTATGCTAAGAAGAAGCACAGGAAATAGATTTTTCTACTAAGAATTCTCACAAGCATACATAGGAAAAATAGAGAGAAGAAAAGAGACTGAATCACATGAATGAAGAGATGAATATTGGTGTGTATCCTTCCATTGAATAATGATGAATAATAGTGTACATAAATAGCACATCCCTCATAGGAAAATTGAATTGTATGGAAACAACTCATAAAGATCAAAAAGGCTGACTTACCAAAATATAGCAAACCCCCATAGGTGGCTAAAGCACTTCCCAAATCTATTAAGGACATCATGAGTTGGAAAAAGCATGAGTGAGTTGTCAAGGAGATGGAAAAAACATGATAATCCTAGAAAATGGAGAAAAACTAATGGAGGATGGGTTGGAAACAAAAGCTCCCAGTTTCCTAGTTGACTAGCTTTTATCTTATCCATAGAAAAACAGGAAAAGCAGAAAAAATAGAATAAAGCAGAATATGCTGTAAAGTCCTATATACTAATTCTGGATGGTAAAAAGGTGGTCAAGATCAACCCATAATTAGAAATAAATCATTCCTAGGATATAGATGGCATGTATTGACTTTAAGGTGCAAGTGGATGCCAACTAATTAAGCTAGTGGGTGAATAATTAATCAAATAATGATTAATTATTTTATCCTAAGTTGTGAGTGGGTTTAATATATTCCAACACATGCAACCAAAAAAATTGTTTTAAGAAAATATCAGCAATATTTACAGCTTTATAAGTAGTTTTTACAGGTATAAAATGGGCTGCTTTACTCAATTTATCAACAACTCCCATTATTGAGTCATTTAACTTTTGATTTCTAAGTAGTCCTGTGATAAAATCAAGGCTAATTATCTCCCATTTCCAACTAGGAATAGGTAATGGCTGAAGTACCCCAGCTGGATGTCGATGTTCAGTTTTTACTTATTGGCATTCGAAGCACCTAGCAATATATTATGCCAATTCATTTTTCATGTTGGGCCAGAAATAATCCTTTCTTAGCATGGTTATGGTTTTCTGATAACCCGGATGCCCTGGATAAGGAGTTTTATGAACTTCATTTAAAATTAACAATTTAATCTTAGGTACATTAGGTACATATAATCTATCTTTATACAACAATAATCCTTTTTCATTCAAACTGTACCCTGCACTTAGACTTTCTGTTAAATTTTCTTTTACTTTTGTTCGTAATTTTCGATAATTTTCATCTTGTTCTATCCCAGCTCATAGCTGTTCTCCCAAGTCTGTCTTATAGGTGCTGATGGCTGCTGTAAAATTCAGCTTTGTATTTCTACTTAGTGCATCAGCAACCTTATTCTCCTTTCCTTTAATATGTGGAATTTCAAAACCGTATTCACTCAGAAAAGCTTGCCACCTAGCTTGCCTAACATTCAAGTTAGGTTGGTCCAACATATATTTCAATCCTTTATTATCTATCATTAGTATAAACTTTCTTCCTATTAAATGATGATGCCACATCTTTAAGGCATGTATGACAGCAGCTAATTCCAAGTCATAGGTTGCATAATTTTTCTCATAAACCTTTAGCTTCCTAGACTCATAAGCAATGACGTGTCCTTCATGAGTTAATACTCCACCTAAACTGTCATTGCATGCATCTGTACATACTATAAAATCTTTATTAGGGTCAACAATTCTTAGGATTGGTGCGGTGGTTAATGATTTTTTTAACTTTTTAAAACTGTCTTCACACTTCTGATTCCAATTGAATTTCTTCGCCTTTTTCTGCAAATAGGTTATAGAATTTGCAATTATTGAAAACCCTTCGATGAATCTCTGATAATAACCAGTAATCCCCATGAATGATTGGATGTCAGTTACGTCTTTTGGGACTAGCCAATCTTCGATTTCCTTTATCTTTTCGGGGTCGACAGAAATTCCTTCTTTAGTCGCCACATGACCCAAATACTAGATTTTATCTTTAAAGAAGTCACATTTACTAAATTTTGCAAAAATTTGATGTTCTCATAACTCTTGTAAGACAATTTTTAAGTGTTCCTTATGTTCCTCTTTAGACTTTGAGTAAATTAAGATGTCATCAATAAATACAACCACAAATTTATCTAGATATTTGTGCATTACATTATTCATCAGACACGTAAAAACAACTGGGGCATTAGTAAGCCCGAATGGCATAATGACAAACTCGTAATGTCCATATCGAGTCCTAAAGGTTGTTTTAAAGATGTCTTCATCCTTGATTCGGACCTGGTGGTGTCCAGATCGTAAATAAATCTTTGAGAACACTATGGCTCCACGTAGCTGATCAAACAGATCATTTATGTGAGATAATGGGTATCTGTTCTTGATAGTCATTTTATTTAGTTGACGATAATCTATACATAGTCGTAGAGTTCCATCCTTCTTCTTAACCAAGATGACAGGTTCCCCCAGGGAGACACACTGGGTCTAATGTAATTTTTATCAATGAGTTCTTTTAACTGCGACTTAAGTTCATTCAATTCTAGTATATTCATCTGATAAGGGGCTTTTGCGTTGGGCACTGCACCAGGTACCAACTCAATAGTAAAATCTAATTCCTGTTTCGGTGGCAGTCTCAGAATTTCTTCTAGAAATACATCTAAATATTCCCTTAGAATCAGAATATCTTCCAATTTTAATTTATCTCTATTGTTAGTGTTTTCTTCATTGATTACTATTACAGCAAAATCCTGATAGCCTTTCTTAACAGCTCTCTTAAGTTGCAAAGTAGAAATATGCCTTACAGCTATTTTCCTAGGGATTCCCTTTACATTTATTAACTTTCCATCATTATTTATGCAAGTGAAGGTTTTATCAAAACTATTTAGGACCACCCTATGCTGTTCTAACCAATCCATACCAATTAACATATCATACGAACCTAAAGGTAACACATTGAGATTAACAGAGGTTTCAAACTAATCCATAGTTACTGCACAATTCTTAACAAAGCTAATTACTTTTCTCTTTGCACCAGTAGCTAGCTGAACTAACAAAGTTCTTGAAAACTTTTCAACTAAAAGCTTACACTTTTCTACTAAACTAGGAGAAATATAGCTTAAACTAGATCCTGGATCAATTAAAATAGATATAGGTATTTGATTTATCTTACCTTCCACTTCCACCATGGAAGTTTGATAATCTCCTTGCCGGTTCTCTAATGCTGCATTGATCCTGGGCATTGTCCTTGCTAGATCACCAGCAGTCATCTCCTCCTATATTGTGTGTATATTGCTAAAATGATTCTTTCGATTGGGAAAACTGATGCATAATGCATACCATTACATTCCCAACACTTTATGGGTTCCTTTATTTCAAAATTCTTTGTATAGTTACTGTGGTTTTTAGCAGATTCTTTATTCCTTTGATTGTTTGGATTGGTCTGTGAATCACTTTTGTTCCCTTGGAAATTTTTACTAGGAAAATTTTTGGTGTTATTATTCTTAAAATTCCGATTAGGCACAAAATATTTCTTTTTTTGTTCAAATTTATTATTCCTTTTAGCCTTCCAGTTGGTCATATTTTCCTTTTTATGATTTTGTTCATAACAAAAATTCACTTTTCTCATTGCTTCTTCTAATGTTTTCAGATTGTCATACTAAATTCTGTCCTTTATATGATAAGGTAAACAACTGAGAAACCGTTGTACCTTAGGTTTTTCATCCACAATATACCGCACATACCTGAGCAGACTTAGAAACTTACGATTTAGTTCTTTCATATTCATTGTTCCCAATTTTTGCTTGTAAAATTCCTTAGCCCTTTCTTCATCATATTGTTCAGATAAAAATTTCTTCTTAAAATATTTCTTAAATGTGCTCCAATTTATATTTTTCTCCCTTATACCTTTTACTCTTTTTAAGTCCTTCCACCATATATTTGCTTTTCACGTAAGGTTATAAATAGCCATCCTGGCCTTCAGTTGATTAGAGTAGTTATAAATTTGGAAGTATTTCTTCATCTCGGACAGCCAGGATTCTGCTTCTTCCCCCTTTTCAGTTTCTCCATTAAAGGTTGGTGGCTTGATCTTCTTGAATTCCCCAGATATTTCTTCATAAGGTTTAAACTTTCTCTTCCTAGTATGGTGGTTATCTTCAGTACTGTCACTAGTATAATGAAAGTTTTATTTATGTAAATCACCATATACTTCAGAAGATGAGCTACTTTAATTTTTAACTTGTTTAGTCTTTTTATATTTATGTTGGTAACCCATGTCTTCAGACTCAGTGGGTCTTTAGACTCGGTTCTTTTATCTTTTCCCTCAGTATGAAATATTTCCATTAAAAGCTAGTTTAACTCCTCTTGAGCTCTCAGAATCTTCTCATTTTCTTTCTTAACCGATTCCATCTTTGTTTTTAGTTCCTTAACTGTTTGTAGTAGTTCAGAAGAATTATTAATTATCTCTTCTTGTATAGGTTTTTTTTGAAAATTATTTCGTTCAATGCAAGGAGATTCCTCATCCGCATATTCTTCCAATCTATCCATACCTGTCATTAACTCAGAAACAAAATTCTCTTGGTGTATCATTCAAAAGAAAACAACATCAGCCTATTTATTTAAATTTACTGTTCCACATAAGCAAGTTGAGCTACATTCAGGCCTAGTGTTTGAACCTTGTGCTCTGATACTACATGTAATAACCTAAAAATTCTTAAAAATTTAAAATTTTTCAAGTGACATAAAATTTCTAATATCACCTCTAAAGTACCACTAACAGTTAGCAGATAATAAAACAATTTATGAAAGAAACAAGAGTTGCTTCTTTATAAGGTTTTGTATAATTTACAAGCGTAACCTTAAAAGCTGTCTTAGTGTTGTTTTAACTATTTATTCCTTACTAAGTTGCTATAATTTCAATGAAACTCCGGATATAGTCTAAGGACTGTATTTACTATCATTCCCAAAACTCAATTTATTAAAAGAATTGGATCATGAATCTCTTTCTAGCTGAAGAGTTCTTCCTTATTACTTTTACAGTTTTTACCTTCATACTAGTGGATTTATTAAAACTTTGATATAAGTTTGTGGATTAACATAATAAAGTATGATACTAAACATGAGTCTTTCTAACTATCTTCTAGCACACATGGTTAACAAAAGACTTATCCTAAAAGATGCTTTCTATCTTAAACCTATAGTTTGTAAATTAAGCATCAAACACTCCATGGAAACATATATATTTGAAAATCATATAAAAGTGCATAGTTAAAATGATTATAGGGTTTTTTATTATAATTATTTGTTGCAGACTGGAACCATTCTCCACTATTGACTTGCACCCTCGATTGGAAAAATATTTTGGTGGACACGTGGGATGGTCGTAACCACAAGATGGTTGACTTAAAAGAAACTAAACCCTATCCAATTCATTTCACAGCATGAGGGTTTCCTGTCTGGTGCGGTCGAGCTGTGAGCTCGTGCTCGCCAAAACTCCTTGCTAACCTCCAGTTTTCTATTTTCACTGTGAGCTTGGTCTTGGGAGAAGTAAGAGCTTGTTTGTAAGTGTTTAAGAAATCTACGACCTCTATGGAGAATTGTGTGAGTGAAACAAACTTGTTTTCCTTCACCGAATCAAATATTTAGTTGCTAATTTGGACAGTGAAAAGAGCTGAGTAAGGTACTCTTCGATCTCGTGAAGTGTTGCTGGTTTACCTTTGGTTTTGCACTTAGGGTTCAGTGGTAACCAACACTATAATTTACCAGGGGTATTTCTATTTCAAGTGCCAATGAGTTTCTCCAACTACTTGCATTCACAACTTCTCCAACGTCTTCTTATCAGGTACTCTATCACTCATGAGTTAAACTTCATGAAAGTTTTTAACTTTTTCAATACATTTTAATTGCTAAAAACTAATACTTGTTTTTACTATGTAGGTTCTTCTTGTGGAGAAAAGGGTTTAACGGTGGCTCAAATCTCCCCTTTCATGTCCACACAACCTTGGTAAGCCCCGCTTGCAAATGAGGGTTTTCCCTTGCATTTGATGTGGTGGTTGGAAGTTAGGAAACTTCGCTGCTGGTTAAGGCAAAACCTTAGTTTACATGTTAGATTACTTCTTCCTGTCGTTTGTTTTTTGTATGAATTCAAAACCCTAGAGGGTACTGTGTGTAGGAATATTGAAGGCTATTGTATCCATGACATTAAGGTTTAGTGACAGTGCCTTTACGGCCTGTAATGATGTAAAAAATTCAAGTTTTACTTTCAGCTTTAAGCTGTAACCTTTAAATGGTATTTTCTGGTAGTTTATTCCATGAGACTTGTAAATGACTTATAGGGTTATGGAAGTATTGGTTACCATTTTTTCTTACTGTTTGTTTTAAATTGTATAGTTTAATTTAAATCTGGCTTAAGCCTCAACCGGTAATTATAAAGGCCATAGGCCATTACCCTCATTTTATTTTGTTTCTATTTAAAATGTTGACAGTATTATGTAATTTACAATTTTCATTTAAATTGGAATAGTATAGTGATTTACTGTTTGAATTTTATACCAAGATATTAAGTGAAATCAGTACTCTGATTTTTTTTCTCAGATTGGTTACTATTTGTAGATAAACTAAAATTCTGAAATGATATGGATTTTTACAGAAAAGGTTTTAGTCTTTGATTTCCTATTTTACTTTCAGTAATAATATTTACACCTGTTAAATTTTATAAAATATATAAGAGTAAGAAAGTCTATTTATAAGGATAAACCTATCTTTCGATAACCTTAAGCAAATCATTGAAGTTTATAGTAGAAACATCTGTTTTTAGTGCAGAATGCAAATACATTCTTGGAATAAGATATGATAAGAACTTATGGAAAACTATCTAGTTCCAAACCCTAAGTGCTAGTTTGTTTACTATTCTTATGTTTATTTGTTTAACTTTGTCTATTGTGTTTATAATAAGTATTAGTACTAATAATGCTTCTGTGAATAGTATGCCTATAAATGATTATGTATATATTCAGTTCTTTTCTTGGTAATTAGTTAATATAGATACTTCCAGTAGCTAGAGCAAGTACTGCTATTTTCTGTAAAGATTCACATACAAACTATAAAAGAAGTCATTTACATTTTCATTCAGAGTTGATAAACAAATCTTCAGATCTACTTAATCAACTAGTTGTACTAGAGTACTTCCTATTCAAGGCGTGGAAAAATACAGTGTGGTAATTTATTTTTAATTACTTTCATTTACTAATATGCCTACTATTCTAAACATAATCTACTAATCACTAATATTATCAATACACAATATTCTTTTCTGTATAAACCCTAATCAAAACAATAACATGCATTTCTTTGAAAACTAATGATCATTTGCTGAAAACAGTAAATAAATTATGAATAACCTAAAAAATAAAAACCTGTCAAATAATGAGGTGAAAACAGCTTAAGGAGGTTGTTCCTCCCAACCAAATCCGAGAGAAAGGTTAGTATGCACTTCCTCAGGACCCTCGAGCCTGTTGCTGGTCCACCTGGTAGAGTACTAGGTGGAGGATGTATCCTTAAGACCTTCTGTCACCTAACTGGTCAAATTACAACAGTAATCCAAACCTGCTCATAACAGTAAGAACTTCAGCCTAACAGCTGCATAAGTTCAGTTCTCAGCAGTTAACCCCTCAAACTCACTTCAATAAGTCCCCTCCATCGAATTTCTCATGTGCATTTCATTCACACTGAATGATCACATTTCCAGAATGAGCAGCCTCAGCTGTCTTCAATGGGAAATTTTATAATAATGCCTAGGTCTTCTGTGTTAGTTTTTACTTAATGAGCCACCTGCTCCAATTCCACTTTCTTTTCGAATCATGACCAAAAATATAGGGAAGTTTCCATCTGCTGTTGATGTATATGTAACTTCGGAATGTATTCTTCTACGTATCTTATGTATTGTAACCCGATGTTTATTCCGGGATGTTTCTATTATGTATTTGAGTCATGTGATCATGCCCCGATGTTCCGATCGAGAAGATTAATAATGTAAACAAGTCATATCAAGTCATTAGGTAAGTCCCCACAGTTTCGGGGAACTTGAGTTATTATACACTAATTAAGGTGTAGGCTCGAGTAGTAATTTTTAGGTTGAGCCTACGTGTGAAAATGCAATTCAAGTGAACGAATGAATATAAATAGAGAGTGAGAGTCTCTCTATTTATCACTTGTGAAATACATCACTTGCTCTCTCAAGTGTGGCGCACTAGTGGAGAAGGAAATATACTGGGACAAGAAGACTACTACTGTTGGAGTGCATCTTTCTGTTTTGGGGTTTTACATCTTGTGGTGATACTATCTTAGAGGAAGTTGCGGGGTTTTCTCCATTTATGGTTTCCCCGATCAAAACTCTTTGTGTCTCTTGTTTCTTGTGATGTGTTTATGTTATTGCTGTGCTTGTTATTCTCTCAGTGAAAAGATCCTAACATAATGCTAACTTAAATGTTGAAAAAATAACATGGGATCAGAGCTAACCTGAGAAGAAGACACTGTGAAGCTGCGGGAACTAGGGCTTCCTAGTTTGTGGATCTTCCTCCATATATTTTCATCAAAATTAAGGTGGAACAACTCTCCTCCTTAGGGCGCATCTTTCTGTCGAAGCGGAATTCGATTTCGAGCATTTTCAGTTTCGATGTGGAAATTAGGGCTTTCTACAGAAGAGGAATTTTTGAGTGAGACCAACATAGGATTTTTATCCTCATCAAAACTGAAGTTTAGAGACCTCGATCAATAAATTTGGTTGGGTGAAACTCCGGGAAAGTCAAACCATAGTTTGATCCCGGGCTAGAGAAACCCTAAATACTAAAACTGCTACGTTTTGGTACAGTCGTTGTATTCCTATATTGGAGAAGTTTCAAGAGCTGAAAATTTTCTGGTCCGAAGATAAAATCATGATGAATCTTGTGTCCAAAAATCAGAGTCATATTCGCTTTATTCCAGGAGATATGATCTCTCCAAGTTAGGGTTCCAGCCTCTTCCAGAATTCATCCCTAAACAGGACATCTGGGGAGATCTGAAATATCTTGGGCTACAGAGGTCCAAATGGAATTCCTAAAGATGTTCCAGAAATGGAATGGACTGTAATTTTAGTGGTCTGAATATCAGACTCAGAAGATGAACCAGTGACACGTGGAATTCCGTACAACTTTGCTATTCTGAACAGTCCTGTAACAGGTCACCTTGGGAAAAGGATCATAAATCCAAAATGGTGAAACCAATTCTAATGAAACCTATGGTGTTGGACCAGGGACATGTGAGGTTACCTCAATACAAAATTTCATACATAGATAATCTGTAATTTCGGATATATCGCAGAAACAGTAACATGAATTTCTGCAGAAGAAATTGGAAATCTAGGGCTTCCTGTTCCGGGAGCTTCCCTCCACTGTTTTCAGAAAAGGAGTACATTGGACAGATCCATTTGAAGAGATCTATCTGTCTATTCAATAAGATCTATAAGATTCTAAGTTTTGAAAATTAGGGTTTCTGTGGCAAACCCTAGATCAACTAGCTCCGGAACCAAGACGGACACCTCAAATCGGTAAGATCTAATCCTTTGCTATTTTCATTTGAGGTTCTCATTTCAAAGTGATCTATCACAACAGCTTGATGATAAGCTTGGTGAAGTTAAAAACTTCCAAGCATAGAAGTATTTGATCTCTCTGAAGAAAATGGATTGGACACCTACATGAGTATAGAGGTTCCAGTTTCAGAGGGAGACGAGGTTAGAAGCCTTTCACTAGAAGAACTTGGTCAAGGCCAAAGAAGACATCATGCTCATGCTGCAGAGGATGATGAACCATCCAGAAAGAGATCCAGATATGAAAGCGAAGATTATTCAAGCGAGGATGAATATGTTCTGATATCATCTCTCACAGGTAAAATTACTCATGGAAGTGATGATTGGCTTATAGACAGTAGGGCTTCCAAACATATGACGGGATTCAAGGAATCCTTTGTAATACTGTCAGAACATGAATCACCTCACAAGGTGAAACTAGGAGATGACTACCAATATCCAATAAAAGGTAGTGGGGAATCTTCATACAAGCTAGACTTTGGTAAGTCTCTAACAATGAAAGAAGTATTATTTGTTTCAGGACTCAAGAAGAACCTTCTCTCCATTTTAGCATTGATGCAAAAGGAATGCGAGTTGCATTCATAGATGGTCAAGCCATCATGTGACCAAAAGGAAATACTATCGATGATGCGGTAGTAATTGGAGAACAAGAAGGAGGCTTGTACAAATTGAAGGACCATCCAGAACAAGCCTTGATCCATGACACATTAGAGCCAAATGAGCTTTGGCATAGAAGGCTTTCACATATGCATTACAGAGCACTACCTATTGCAAGCAAAGCTGTTGAAGGTCTTCCAGAATTTCAAGCTATTTGAAGGGAAGAACAAAAATCAGAATATGACCTAAAGAAACCAGTTGAAGAATGTGAAGATCTAGAATGCAGAGACCATGCAGTCATAAGAGTCTCTCAAATCAAGAACAACTTGAAGCAGAAGTGAACAATGCAGAAGTGGTGATGGCCACCTTGAATGGCCTCCCAAGATCGTGGAATTCATTCATTCAAGGAATGTGTTCCAGAAGGAAGTGATTACTTTCAGTAAACTCTAGGAAGAAGAAGAAGCTCGACTCATAAGAAGAAAAGAGAAGATGGAAGCAAATGAAGATCAAGCTCTCAAAGAAGATACCTCAAGCAATGAGGAATATGAAGAACTAAACTCTTGAAGAAATTCTTATCCTCTTTATCATTTGGATAAGAAACGATGAAGCTGAAGGCTCAAGAAGCAATCTACCCACGAAACAAATAAAGATAAGTATTCAATTGTCATTTCATTGTTTTGTTATGCATTTGTTTATATTCAGTTGATGTATTATGCATGATAGGATGTTTGCATTAACGACAGTATACTACTAATATGCATGTGATGGGTAAGTAGCTCATAGTGCTATACAAATTCTCCATTGCTACTTATCTAGAATGAAACCTCTTTGCTGACATATTGGATTAGTGCACAATCTCAATGTTGTCCTGGTAGAGATGGAAGGCATCTAGAAAGTTTCAGTGAGATATGGATGAATGTTGTATTGGCTAAAGTAGTTGCATGATCATATATTTATGCATAAGTATTTTCCAGTATAAATATTCCTTATGAAATGTTTCTAACCATACAATTGCATTTGACTTGTAGGAAAGATCGCATACATAATCGCCTGCAAGCAAAGAAGGATGAAACTTGTTCCGAAGAACAAGTGATGACAGTTCAAGATAAAGACTAATATGATGAATGCAGTGACATCATTGATGCAGAATATTCTAGCTATGAAGAAGTAACCAAGAAGATCAATTCAAGAAGAATGATGTATAGGATGCAATATCAATACATGAAGAGAAGTTCGTAGCTCCATAATGCAATAGATGGAAACATCGTGGGATACAAAGCAAGATTCGTAGCACGAGGCTTCTCACAAAAGGAAGGCCTAGACTACGAAGAGACATTTGCAGCCAGTAAGAGTTGAGACACATACATGATGAGATTGATGAAGATCTTAACCTTTGCTACAAGGTTGAAGATGCAAGCCTATACACTAGATGCATAGGAAGCTACGTGGCACTCCGGTACAGAATGTTTTCAGTGCATAGAGAACAGAAGACAGAGGGAGTATGATGCTTCGCTTCAGAGGGAGTGACCATAGAATATATTGAGGTTCAACATGATATGACAGGATGGGCAGATTACTGATGACTCTAGGATTTACTGAGAGTAAAGCAGATTCCAACCTTTGCTTCAAGGTTGAAGACGAAAGACCAGTTATGCTCCTGTTATGTGTCGATGCACTATTGTTCTAGGTATGGTAGTGTGGCAGAGTGTGGATGGAATATTCCTTGGACAAGGGAAGTATGTAGTAGAGATCCTGAAGAGGTTTGGGATGATGGACTGCATGACCACACCTATGGCATCGAACATGAAGCTATTAAGTGATGCTTCATCAGAGACGGTTGATGCTACGATGTATCATCAGATGATTGGGTCCTTGATGTACCTAAGACCAGATATTTGTTTTGCTGTGAACACATTGAGACATGTTCACCTGATGGTTGCAAATTATGTAGGGGTACAGTTGATTATGGGCTCAAGTACGATGCGAATCAAAATATTAACCTAGAGGGTTATGTTGATTCAGATTGGGCAGGAAATTCCATCGACACGAAGAGTACTTCAGGATGTTGCTTCAGTATGGGATCAGGTGTGATCTCTTGGTTTAGCAGGAAGCAATCCTGTGTGGCACTGAGTACAGCTGAAGCAGAGTATGTCACAGCTTGTTCAGCTAGTTGTGAGGCAGTATGGCTGTAGAAGCTACTGTCTGATATATTTGATCTCCAGTTGGATGCTACTTGTATACATTGTGACAACCAGAGTTGCGTGAAGTTGTCAGAGAATCCAGTGTTCCATGACAATTCGAAGCATATCGAGATCAAGTATCACTATATCAGGGATATGATGTAGAGAGGAGCAGTGAAGCTCCTGTATGTTGCAATAGAGGAATAGATAGCTGATGTATTGACGAAGCCATTGGATAGGCTGAAGTTCGAGTACTTCAGAGAGAGACTTGGTGTTCTCCAGATCGAGGTTCCTTCCAAGAGAAAGTGATGAGACCTAGAGCCATTCTGACATGGTGAGAGGATTGGTTCCTTCCATGGTCAGATGTAAGGGCTGAGCCATTCTGTCATGGTGAGAGGATTTGGTTCCTTCCATGTCAGATATGAGTGCTGATTGCCATTCTGGGAATGGAGGCACCTGGTCAGTTACCAGGAACACTCAGTCAGGGACTGAGAGATCCATTCTGACGAGCAGGTCAAATGTAAGGGCTGAGCCATTCTGTTCATGGCTAAAGGATTTAGTTCCTTCCATGTTAGATGTGAGTGCTGGCCATTCTGTCAAGTAGGACAGATGTAAGGGCTACTGCCACTCTCCGGGAGAGTGGAGGCGCCTGGTCCGTTACCAGGTAGCTCAGTCAGGGACTGGGGGCCATTCTGACGAGGGTGTAGGATTTAGTTCCTACCATGTCAGATGTGAGTGCACAAATCTCTCATCATTGTGGTAGGAGGGGCTCCATCCTGGGTGAGATTCATTCATCATTGTGGTAGGATGTGTTCCGGCCTGGGTGAATGTGTAAAATATTTCATCATTATGGTAGGAGGGGCTCTGGCCTGGGTGAAAGTCATTCATCATTGTGGTAGGATGTGTTCCATCCTAGGTGAATGTGCCATTCTGACGAGTAGGTCAGATATAAGTGTAGAGCCATTTCACAGATGTTAGTGATGTGATGTCCTATCATGCTGGTGAATGTGAGTGCTGGGCCTTTCTGATGTGATTGTAGTTTACTACATGATCAGATGTAAGTGCTAGGCGTGCCTTTCTGACGAGCAGGTCAGATGTAAGTGCTGGGTGAAGACCTACCTGGTGGCTAGGCCTACAACCAGCATGAAAAAGGGCTGGCTCTGTAGAAATTCCTATGACGAGATAGTACACACATGATGATGACCAGAGGAGATCCAGATCGAGCTATGATCTAGATCTAGTTATGATGACTCCGGGAGATCCAGATCGAGTGATGATCCAGATCCAGCAGTGATGATCCAGATCGAGAGATGATCCAGATCCAGATCCAGATCGAGTGATGATCCATATCCAGTCTAGTGATGATGATCCAGATCAAGAGATCATCCAGATCCAGTTATGATGACTCCGGGAGATCCAGATCGATTGATGATCCAGATCCAGCAGTGATGATGATCCAGATCGAGTGATGATCTAGATCCTGTGGTGATGTTCCATGATGATCCAGATCGAGTGATGATCCAGATCGAGTGATGATCCAAATCCAGTTCTATGACGATCCAGATCGAGAGATGATCCAGATCCAGATGACTTGAAGACAAAGATGACTTGAAGACGAAGATGTTCCAGTTGATATAGAGAAGAAGACTAGTGCTGAAAATCATGTCGAAAGAATACCTTCCTAGTTAAGAGGGAGTGTTTATGTATATGTAACTTCGGAATGTATTCTTCTATGTATCTTATGTATTGTAACCCGATGTTTATTCTAGGATGTTTCTATTATGTATTGAGTCATGTGATCATGCCTCGATGTTCCGATCGGGAAGATTAATAATGTAAACAAGTCATATCAAGTCATTAGGTAAGTCCCCACAGCTTCGGGGCACTTGAGTTATTATACACTAATTAAGGTGTAGGATCGAGTAGTAATTGTTAGGTTGAGCCTACGTGTGAAAATGCAATTCAAGTGAATGGATGAATTTAAATAGAGAGTGAGAGTCTCTCTATTTATCACTTGTGAAATACATCACTTGCTCTCTCAAGTGTGGCGCACTAGTGGAGAAGGAAATATATTGGGACAAGAAGACTACTGCTGTTGGAGTGCATCTTTCTTCTTTGGGGTTTTACATCTTGTGGTGATACTATCTTAGAGGAAGTTGCGGGGCTTTCTCCATTTATGGTTTCCCCGATCAAAACTCTTTGTGTCTCTTGTCTCTTGTGATGTGCTTATGTTATTGCTGTGCTTGTTACTCTCTCAGTGAAAAGATCCTAACACAATGCTAGCTTAAATGTTGAAAAACTAACATCTGCAACAGTTAGAAGTAGTTTGAGGATGCTGCCACTTGTCAGTATACTCTCCACCCAGTCTCCTCCACCAAGTGACCAGTTAACACTCTTTTAATAGCTTCCCTAAGCTGTTGTCTCATCATTTATTTATTTATTAATAACATATTCTGAAATACATTAATTATTCTTGACCCCACTTGGTCATCAATTACAGAATTAGCATAAATATAACATAATGTTCCTCAATAACATTAAATTGTTTACAAATTGGGGCATGTGACAGTTACTACCTTTCAAGAATCTCATGAAAATTTTTCCTCACCTAAATGGGTTGATGGGTCTTAGTAATTATTAATTACCATGATCCTCCTCCTCCTCCTTCTCGTCATCATCTTGATAATCATCACCATCATCCTAGACATCAACATTATCACCATAATCATCATCATTGTCATAATCATATATATCCTCATTGTCAATGTCATGATTATAATCTCCATGATCATTGTGATGATGAAAAATGCATCCAACCACCTATTAATTAATTGAGCTTCATAAAAGAGTTTTTCCCTCTAATTGGGGATGTAGGCATCAATTGTCAACATTAATAATCTTATAATCAAATCATTGTAAACCCCATCATCTTTGTCACCATGTGTCATAATCATCATCACCGCCATGATTTTAGGGTTAGTTAGATGCCATTAGGATCACTCAAGTATTTTTAGAGACATTCGGATGCCATTAGTGTCATTTAAGTGAAATTAGGGTCACATATATTCCATTAGTGTCATTTAGGTTCCATTAGGATCAATAAGTATTAAATAGTGCTATCACATTCATCATAATCATTGACCTCAACATCATCAGGATCCTCGTTGTCATTGTCATCGTTATCATCATAGAGATCGACATGATAACCATAGTGATCATCATTCATTATCGATGTAGTCCTCATAATTTGTATTGTTATCATCTTGTAATCAAATCATCATCATGCATCATCAACATCATCCTTATGTTGTTAGAGTGACTGAAGTTCCAATAGGATCACTCAAATTTTGTTAGGGACGACATTTCTAGTGCCAAGGAAGCAAAACTAGGCTTTATTGAGGGTGCTAACCCTTGCGCTATGGAGGATGCTATTTCTGGCACTAAAGGAACAAAACTAGGTGTTATTCATAGCACTAAATTGGATCCAATTAACATATAGTTTAGTGCCAATTTTCAAAAAAGGAAACAAATAATGCAAGGAAAATGCCATACTATGAAATAGCGTCGACTTTGCCTATAAAATGAAGAAATGCACGAACAGTGTTAGTGGACTCCAAAAATGGAGCTAAAAGAGATTTCAATCACACGGTTTTGTTGTAATGTACACATGCATATAAATAACATTTTCATAGGTCTAACAGAGGGCCCAAACTTCCCTACTTCTAATTTGTATGCCTTATATCCCTTCCTGGATTTTAGGCAGTTGGTTCCACAAAAGTGTCTCTTTTTATCAGCTCTTGAGTAGGAGGACTATGTTTCCCTCCTTTGGGGTCATGGATCATCAAGTTCTAATTGAGTGTCCCAAAATTTTATTAATGATGTCACAAATTGTCTTTTACATATACCTCTCATGAGGACAAGTGACAAGATTTTATCTTGTACATCATTAGAGGAAATTTGAGGTCTAAAATGGGCCTCCTAAGGAAAATAATAAAATAATAGTTAAAATAATAAAATAATAGTTAAAATAATAAAATAATATTTATTAATTTTGGAGGAAGAAAGAAAAAACTACTTTTTGTGTTCATATTTTCAACATATCTATGTGTGTTTTTACTCAAATTTTGAGTGGAAGATATCATTGGATGCGGAATTTACGAGTACCCACACTGCATACTTTTGACGGACCCCGCTACCCAAAAAACAAGAAATACGTGAAAAATGTGATGATTCCATTTTTTCAAGTATGAAAGGAAAAGGTGTTGGCGCATCTTTCCTTAGGAGAAAGAGCACCTGCCTTCTTAGAGGGGAAAAGGTGTCAGTGAACCTTACCTTAGGAGAAAGAGCACTTACCTTCTTAGAGGGGAAAACAGGTAAGGAAAGAACGTCCTATTCAATGCCATTCATCCAAGGGAACTTTAGGGATTGAGACATAGGGTTAACACATGGATCAACATGACGAGATTTTAGTGTAACAGAATGCCCCTCAAAGCATGAAGTTAGAGGAATGCGATAGGTGAACGTTTTTGGAATTGAAGAAATTGAAGGCAGCGATGTTGGATGTAAACTGCTATACTAAAACTGAATCAAGTCTCATATGACTCATAACATGGCTGCCGACCAATACAATATAGATTCATGGTAGTAGAGACCAACTGAACACAATCATGGATACTAGACATAAGAGTAGATCCATGATGAGATGATAACACGACCATGACCAATACAAAGTGGATCTGTGTAATATGACTCAAAACAAATTCCATCACAACCTGGGAAATATATTTGATATCATAGGGTCTTCAAGCCGAACCTGCAATGATACAAATATAACCATGTGATTACAATGTCTTAACCTTTAACATGATAGAAACCACTTGATTACCAGTCATTAATGTAAACTATTAACAAGTGCGAGGGAAATCACCATTGATGTCAATGATTCCCAAGGTATCTCAGTACATACCATCAAATGTGAATAAATGAATTGGATTTGAACACTTGATGAGATATTTCAATCAAGATCCAATGATGTGAACTCATGTTGAAAGTGAGGTAACCTGCCATTAAGGTATGCAGGACCAAGGTTCCTGTCTTGGTTTCTAAGTCTAATTCTTGGATGAGGAGTTGAAGTCAACATGAATAGACTCATCGAAGGAGGGCCATGATGAATCCCCCATCACCGACACAAAACACGATCATAGATGTTTGAAGTAAAATGGAAAACAGAGTGATGTACAAGACTGACTCATAGATGGCCAACATGATAGAAGGTAAACTGACTGAAAACAATTAACATATGAACAAATTTCTCTTGAACATGGGCATGGCATGAGTTGGAAGTATTGACTTGAGAATGATACCAATCCCCTAATGCAACAAACGAAGGAATTATTCTTGGACAACTCAAACGAGGTAAGAAGACTCATGGAATCAGTAGGAATAAAAGACAAATGGAATACCCAAGTACTGAAATGCATATGCAAATGAGTGCCATGTTCAAGAGTAACTATGTACTTCCATAAATAAAAACTCTTCCCTTAATTTACCCATCACGAAGGATAAGTGCCTCTTTTCATTTTAACGTGTTCAAAGAGGGTAACAAATACTCATTGGCGCTCATTAAGGGATGAGTCCATTCTCATATGTTTTATGAACCTGAGAAAGGAGGGTTTCATTCCCAAAAAGGGTCCTTCATTGTTTGATTTTGTGAGTCCAATGAAAGCAAACTCATTTGTCATTTCATGTTTAGAGAGTTTGAAATGACTAACAAGAATCCAAAATGGACTTTTTTCGTAGATTTAGTCCCTCAGGCTCGAAAAAGTGTAAATTAATTCCTAGGAGATCTCTTCTAGTCATGATTGGCTAGAGTATACCTTTTTTGTAAGTAGTGCCCCTGGTCATAAAAAGGGGTAAACTATCACCAGGAAGATGACTCTTCAAGTCCTTTTACGAGCGTGAAGAAGGAAAATTCACTCAACAATATTTTCACTTTTTAAGAGTCCAAAAAGAGCTTAAAGAGGGCTCTATTAGGGTTCTTTTTTCGTAATCCAATTTTAACGAGTCTGAAAAACAGTAAAAGTACACTCGATACCTCTTCACTAAGTTTGTAATGAGCACACCGAAGGTATAAAAGGCGCTCAAAACCTTTTTCATGTTGGAAACCAGAGCACAAAAAAGTGATAAACTAAGCTCAAAATAGTTTTCATGTTTTGACCAGAGCACGAAAAATGAAAAGTAAGCTCAACAACATCTTACTGTTTTTAACGAGCTCAAAGATCGATTGAAAGAAAGAATTCTCAAAGTATTTTCTTTATTTTTTAATGAGCTTGGAATAGAATAAGAACTATACTCAAAGGGTCATTTCATGGTTTAGCAAGCTCGAAACTAAAGAAAGTATGCTCAACCCCATCTTACTGTTTTTAACGAGATCAAAGATTGATTGAAATAATGCTCAAGGCATCTATTTCATTTTTTAACGAGCTTGGAACAGAGAAAGAACTATGCTCAAAAGGACGTTTCATGGTTTAAAGAGCTCGAAACTAAAGAAAGTATGCTAAAAAAGACTCCTATTGATGGGTGATTTCCCAACATGATGTCCAGTGGTTGGTAATTTCCCCTAATATAACTGTCAAGTAGCTTGTCTTCAATATAAATAGGTACGTATACATGCCCCTCAAGATTCGTTTCGTCTAGTTTACAAGCAGATGAAAGGAAGGTTAAAATATTGAGTCTTAACACAATGGAAGAATCTGTTTCATTTTTTAACGAGCTTGACATGAAATAAGAACTATGCTCACTGTCAGTTTTATTTTTTAACGAGCTTGAAACCAGGCCCATAAACACTGCTCAAGGTGGCCTGTTTCATTTTTACACAAGATTGAAACAGAAAATAACTATGCTTGTGGGGGCCTTTTGCATTTTTACACAAGCTTGAAACATAGAGTAACTATGCTTGAGGACATCCATTTCATCTTTTAACGATCTTGACACATAATAGGAACTATGTTCATAGCATCTGTTTCATTTTTTAACAAGCTTGACACATAATAGGAACTATGCTCACAACCATCTGTTTCATTTTTTAGCGAGCTTGACATAAAAAGAGAACTATTCTCACAAACATCTGTTTCATTTTTTAATGAGATTGACACAGAGAAAAGGATCTATGATCATAGGCATATGATTCATTTTTTAACGAGCTTGACACATAAAGGGAACTATGCTCACAGGCATCTATTTCATTTTTTAACAAGCTTGAGATAGAAAGGGAACTATGCTCACAGAAAAATGTTTCATTTTTTAATGAGCTTGACATAGAAAGGGAACTATGCTCATAGACAGTTCTAAGCCAACATGATGTCTAGAGGTTGGTGGGTTTCCCCCTTACATAAGATGCTAGTGACTTAACTCTAGTATGATGTCCAGATGTTAGAGCCATGCCCTCAATTTTACCTATGATGGGAAGAAGATAAATAGAAGGGGAAGGATCCAAAAGAACATGTGGGACATCCAGGGAAGTCTGATGACTAGGAGTCATACGATGATCGGGTTTAACAAAGGAGAGATGGTCAATGGTCACAATCTTCCCATCATGGGGAAAATGCATCACTTGAAAGAGTGTGGACACTACAGCTTTCATGGTGTAAACAAAATCACACCCAAGGATCATATTTAAATCTAAAGGAATTTGGACTACCATAACATCGATGCAGATAGTTTTTCCTTCCAAAGTAATAGGAAAATGAGGAAGAATCCCTAAAGGTGCTATAGGTCTTCGATTAAAATACAATATATGATCGGTGGCTGGCACAAGTGGAGTAGAACCTATGGCTTGCCAAGCAGTATAGTATAGAATGCTAACAGAAGCCCTTTCGTCAACGATAGTGCAGATTATACTCTTAGCGGTAACTTACACAGATATCTAGAAAGGAACACTTGAATGAAGATGAGATTTTGTTAGGTTACTCCAGTTGAAGGAAATAACCTCATTACTTGGAGAGGGTTTTGTCGAAAGAGACAAAACTTCCTCTTACATAGAATAATCAGAACTAACAACAAAGACTTCAACAGGTTTAAGTTCACTCTCAATTGGAAGAGAGGAAGAAGATGAATATTGTGTCGAAGCGACTACTTCAATATTAACGTTCTATGACAAAGGAGTGGGATCGGGTGGAGATGAAATCGAATCGACAACTTTAAATTCACTCTCCAAAGGAAGAGTGGGATGAACTATTTGTTCTTAACTCTCTAAAGAAAGAGTGGGATCAACCGAGAATGGAACTGGATCGACCACTTGGTCAACCAATGGGATGTCAAGGGACAACTTACGATAACCTGTTGGAAGCCATTTCTTAGGAATAGTAATAACTTCCAACAACCTATAAGCTTCATCCATGAGAGGAAAAAGGTAAGTAAGGTGCATACCCTTACATAGAAAGCAAGGATATCTGGCCTTTCCTTTCCAACTCTTAACCACATAGTCACTGGTTGACGGGGTATCATCAACATGAAGACCATAGACCGATGACACGGGGTGTTGAGAAACCTCAAATCACACTTCTAAAACCTGGGACAGACCATGACAATCTTTCAGAAGATGGTCGTTCTTGAAAAGTCTATAAGGGAACTTAGGCTTACTAGGTGTTCTTATGGGAAAATCAACACTATTAGCAGTATAATTAGTGTCTTATGGGTTTCCAACATGACAATCAAAAGCTGGAGCTATGACCTTCTGCATAGTTTTCTTCTTCTTAGCCTTCCTTTTTGTCTTTTTCTTATCCTTCCGTTTACTAACATCATAGTTTTCAATAGGTGAAGAGGAACAAAGGGAAGTTGATTCAGCATTCAAGGAAGAAGGAGAAGGGTTAACATGAGGTCGATGCTCATGCAGTGAAGGACCTTGATCTGACACAAAAGGTGCATTTGGTATAATAGGAATGGAGAATAACCACATAGGAAATCCTATAGTCAATCGAGGAAGGCTCAAAGTGGCCATGAAGGGAGTACCAACAACTCCGCAAGGGGTAGAAACAAAACACATACTATGAAAAAGGGGTCTCTTAACTATCGGTCCTGGGAAAGTCTCACATATATGAACTCTATAAGAATCTCTGAAGTACCACACAAATTAAATACTACTCAATTATAAAAGCAACAAGCAAACTATGTGAATAGGAGATGATCAATTGTCAGGATTCTCAAGGGATTATCAAGGATTCACAACTTTCTCTATACCGTAGGGTCCAACTATAAAATGCAACAAGGAGGATTGGGACTGTACCTTTTCGTGAATACCTGACTACCTAGACAGCACATGCGTAGGAATCTACCCGAGTGTTGTTCTTAGTGTATTGTGATGCCAAGACAACCAAAAGGTTAACTTAGTTGGTCGAGAGACTCCTAATAGGGTCTCCCAATATACACTAGGTATGGGAGATATCAACTCCATCGTGGTTTTTTCCAATGCACAACTGCTCGACAGGAGCCTTTGATATACTACCGAGTACGTGAAGTAATTTTCTATATACCCAAAGGTACGTGAAAATCCATTCTATACATCGGTTGGTACGTGGAAGAACTACAAGCCCTCGGTATGTAGTACAAGAAATAAACAAAATATTCCACGCTTAACAATGTCGAAATACGCCACTAACTTACACACAGTTACTAAATGATTTTAATCTTAAGCTAGTGTTAATTTTATCTTATGTGGTTAAGTGGATGCATGAGGTGTAGAAAAGAAATGTACAAAGGATGCAAATCCTAGCTACATGACAATGCACATTTCTCTTTCGATGAAATCTACCTAAGGCAGGGAAAGATTTTTCTATTAAAGAAGACAGAAATCATAGATCTAAGAAAACCAAGTTCTAGTCAAAGCCAACTATGAAGCTTCAAAGACTATCATCAATCACAATTCTTGAAAAGACCTATGAATTTTTTAAAATTTTCTTCTCTTTTGATTGAGTTTTCTCTTCAAACAAACATGAATTTGAACAGTAAGGAAAATAAAAAAATTCCTTCCTAGAGTGCAATAATTCTACCTTTCTCTAATAATAGTCCAAAAAGTGCAAATGAAATCAAAGATGCAACAAATATTAACAATGCACAAAACAAAGTAAAGAAGGACTCTGATTTTCAAATGCATGTATCAAAATGAAACTTGATATCTAAACTCTTTTCAAATTACAAATAGAAAATGAAAGAATATCTACAACACTCCATTTAGTCAAAAATCAAAAGGAAGATGACAAGCACCCAAACAACTCAAAAACAATCAAGAATTGCTTCAAATCTACCAAAATGCAACCAAAAACTCAATGATTGAGAGTGGAGGAAGGGTTTGGAGATCAGATATAACAATGTCAATAGATCTGAAAAGATATGGTAATGTGATTAGGGGTGGAAAGACTGAACCAAGAGGTGAGGGATTGAAATTTCCCTCAACAACCAAGTCACTCACTTGACTAGTAAAACATACAAAAATCAACAAAATTCACTCCAAACAGAGGTAATGTTGGGTCTAGGGGGTGTATGAATATCATATGCAGCCTAAAAACCACAATCCATCAAACCAAAACCCAAAAAAGAAGGAAATCTGAGTTGATATCCAAGTTTCAAATGGCATGCACACCTTCCTACACTGAACCAGAGCATCTAAGAGGGGCAAGCACACTTACAACACTGCAAAAGAGCATCAGGGAGGGGTGGGAACACTTACAACATTGCACAAGAGTTTCAAAACACCTACTACACTACATAAGAGCACCAGTGGTGCACTGTCTCTTAAGAAAAAGAGTGTTGACACTCTATTTACACAACCCAGGTGCGTCAAGGGAGAAATCAGCAGGGTAAAATCTATATCTCTTATGGGATAAGGGAATAAGGTATGATAGTGATCCAAAGAGCATATAGAGGATGCAAGACACTCTTCAAAGACAAAATCCAAAGGAGGGAGGGTCTCTAGAGGATAGAAAAGTATTGATAAATAGATATGAAATTAAAAACAAAATGAAATCAAATCTATGTCTGTCCCCAGTATGGTCGCCAAATTTGTTATTGGATAAATCTACTCAAGTGGAATCAAGCCAGATCTCCCTAGTCCAAGTGGATATAGAACAAATCAAGTACATAATACAACCTACTTTCCTAAATCAAATGGAAATGCAAGTTAACAGATAGATCAGTTACCTGAGCTCTGCAAATCCTCTTCTCTCTTTGTTTATCCAAGCTCCAGAGCTATCAAATCTTGAGCTGCAGAACCCTATAAAGCAAGTGGAAACAAGCAAACAGTACATGTGTATCCAAACATGAATTGATCTAAGCTAACAGTTAAGGAAGAAATCTCTAAAAATCATCAACACAACAATGTTTATGGAAAGATGTTTGTATTACCGTAATCAAAAAGATACATGGAATTACATAAAGAAGGAGTGTCACAACCTAGCCTTAAAGTTGCAACCTTCCATCCAACAATCCAATCCAAGCCTCCAAAGCAAGATAGTAAGCCTCCCAAAGGATGATAGGGATCACCTAGAAATTCTATCAGCATAAAAGAACCGTAGTCCTTCCTCCCTTCACATTGGAGAGAGGGTTAAATTTATAAGGCTAAATGGATATAGTAGGTTGAGGATTATGAGGAGGGGTCTAAGGGATCTTCCCCATAGGTTAGGGAACTGAATGCCACCTCACCTAGATGATAAGGATGATCCTCCACCTCATCCACCTTCGATAAGGGGCTTGAAGCTTCTCTTTTTTCCCTCTAAACACCATCAATGCACCTTTCATGAAGGGAAAGAGCCTTGGCGCACCTTGCATGAATGGAAAGAGCACCGATGGTGCTTCTAGCATGAAGGGAAAAGGTGTCAGCACAACTTGCCTCAGGAGAAAGATCACCTTCCTTCTTAGAGGGGAAAAAAGGGAAGGAAGAACCTCCTATTCAATGCCATTCAACCAAGGGAACTTTAGGAATTGAGGCATAAGGTTAACACATGGATCAACATGACAAGATTTCGGTGTAACACCTTGAAATGTCTCCCTATAAGGTAGGCGTGTAATTTATTCAAAGCATGTAGTATCACCAACATTTCCTTCTCATAAATGGGATTTTTTAAGTTATTTCCCTTGATTGGATGACTTGTGAAGGAAAGAGGGTGTCCTTCTTGCATTAGTATAGCTCCAATTCCTTTTTCTGAAGTATCACATTCCACAATATATGTTTTTTGTGAAGTCCGGTGTAGCCAAAATAGGAGCTTTACCCATGTCCTGTTTGAGCTATTGAAAGATTGAGTTTCCTCTGGAGTCCAAGAAAATGCATCTTTCTTCAGTAACACTATTAGAGGATATGATATTCTTCCATAGTTATGAAAAAACTTACAGTGGTACCCTGTCATACCTAAGAATCCTTGAATATTCTTCTGGGTTTTGCGAATCAACCATTCCATCATGGATTTACTTTTGTTAGGGTCTACCTTGACACCTTCATGAGATACAATATGACCCAAATAGTCTACATCCGTTATCCCAAAGAAACATTTTAAGGGTTTTGCATACAATTCTTTCTCCTTTAGTAGTTGCAGCACCCTGTCAACATGTTGAACATGTTCTTCCCGAGAATTGCTATAGATTAGTATATCATCAAAGAATACCAGCACAAATTTTATAAGGAAAGGCTTGAAAATAGAATTCATCAAACCTTGAAATTTGGAAGGCGAATTTGTGAGACCAAATGGCATGACCAAAAATTTATAGTGACCTTGATGAGTTCTGAATCTTTTTTTGGGGATGTATTCATCCTTCATTCGAATATGATGATACCCAGAACAAAGATCCAACTTTGTGAAGAGTGACTACTCCATGTAATTTGTATAACAATTCATTAATGATAGGAATGGGAAACTTATCTTTAGTGGTGATCTTGTTGAGATCTCTATAATCAGGACACATACGCCATGATCCATATGGCTTGGGTACCATTACCATTGGTGTAGAGGGAGAACTTTGGATAGGACTAATTATTCCATCCTCTAACATTTCAGCAACCATACGCTCAATTTCACTCTTCTAGCTATAGGCATATCGGTAAGGTATGATGTTAAGAGAAACCTTGACTGGAATTAAGTGGATAGTAGGAGGAACACTGCCTGGAATTAAGTGGATAGCATGATCAAAGTATCGAATAGGTGGAATACCTTTGGGAATATCTTCAAATACCTTGGAATTCTTATTAATGACCCGTTGGAGATCTGGGGAGATAGGGAACTTTGAGGTTTGAACATCTAATGAGCATAATTGTACAACTACACCTTGATGTCCTTTTTTAACAACTTTGTCATATCATTTGATCTTATCACATTGCTTGATTTTCTTGCGATACCATTTAACTCATACTCTTTTCCTTCCCATGAAAATTTCATGAAAAGTTTTTGAAATTAAAATCCATTGATCCCAATAATTGTAACCATTGGACACCTAAGACAACATCAAAACCAACCATTGGGACAACAATAATTGGACTATTCAATACATATTCCCTCATAGATAGATTGATATTATGTCATTTCCCTGAGCAATTTCTAGTTCCTCCATCTACAATCATTACTTGAAACTTTAGTTCTGGATATACAAAGTAATTAATAACTTTGGGTAATTTTCAGTGAATGAAATTATGAGTACTACCAAAATCAATCAACACTATTACCTTCTTCTTTTTTATGTATCCTTCGATCTTGATAGTTTGAGGAGTGCTAATTCCAACCAATTCATGACAAGATATGGTGGGATTAATTTCTTTTGAAGTATCCTCTTCTATTTCTTCTGAAGTTGTCTCTTCTTGATATGCTTCCTCTTCTTTTGGTTCTTCCACTTCACAATCTATGTAGAATAATTTATTTTCACCGCACTTATGTCCCTTACTATACTTTCTATCACAATTAAAGCATAATAATTTTTCTCTTATTTCATCTAGTTGGTGTGCTGTCAACCTTTGTGGTGGTTTAGAAGAGGGAACATTATTTTCTCTGTATGTNGTGTGTGTGTGTGTGTGTGTGTGTGTGTGTGTGTGTTTTGGCATCACGTTACATGTTATTATATCACCATTTAGATAGAGTTAACCACTACACTACTAGTTCTTCGTTTTTAGACAAAACCATCTAAAATATATTCTTAGACACTTATTGCTTTATTATATCTAGTCATATATTTATGGATGATATGTTGTCCACATTTGTCCACATTTGTAACTAGGTTCCTTGTAGTTTGAAAAAATCTTACCAAACGTTTCTAGTGAATGTTGGATCCCTATCAAACACAATGGAAGTGGGCATACCATGGAGACTAAACATTTCATCTAGAATATTTTAGGCAATAGTTTCTACTGTAAATGATTGTTGTATGGCATTGAAATTATCATATTTGGAAATTAGATTGACTACCACCATGATGACTAATTTGTTACCTAGTTTTGGAAGACCTACTATAAAATCCATGGACTTGATGTTCACCCAAATAGTTGTTGGTACCAGTGAAGGTTGCAGTTCCCCTTGAAAATTTAATGTCTCACTCTTGTTATATTAACATGTGTCACATTTATCCATAAAAGTATTGATGCGCTTTCTCATTATTTCCCAAAACAAATAGTACCTAGTGCATTCATAGGTTTTTTGAAACACTAAATGACCTACCAATTCTTCTAATATCTTTTGTTTCAAACTTGGATTTGGCATTGAAAATTGGTGAACTTTATAACACAATTTATCCTTTTTCTAGATGTATCATTTTGGAATATTGGGTACCTATTGAAGTCATTTAATGAGATTATTCACCTCCTCATTAGTCAACCACTCCTATAATACTTCTACAAACCATTATGGTACTAGTGAGGATAAATAAAATAGAGATGCATATTCCTCATATTTCTTAAACAATGCATCTTCCATGGCATTGTCTATGTCCCACTTGTGTTGTTATGGTGATAACAACCTCTGTTTCAAAAAAATACTTGAAACTGGGGTGTCAAGTTTTAATTGCATGAAGGATGGCCATAATCCCTTTCTCATAAGTGGAATTACCTAAATTAAAATTTCTCAATTGTTTACTGGTGAAGACCATTGGGAACCCTTCTTGCATCAACACTATTGGAGGAGCCTAGTTGAAGTAGTTAACTAACAAATAGAGTTGTTCAGTTGGTCAGGTCATTTAACCTCTTGGGTGGTTCAACCGATCAAGGTATTTAAGGAATTTATAACTACCCCTAAGTTTGTAAGTACATATAAAAGTATAAATATGTAGCAGATGTGGTTGGCTCATTGATCATAATATAAGAGTCTCCTTGTGTTTGTTTCTCTACTACTTTCTCTTCCTCTCTCTGTCTATGTATGTGTTCTTGTATTTTGTTGTGTTGTATAGTATGGTTGGTTTATGCATACTATTGGTAACTCTTTCAATGTAAATCCCATATGTTGCAACATTGGTTTCATTGTCGGTAGTACATTATTGTAGGTCTGTAAGGTTTGTCGTTACACCAAAACCTGCAGATGTTGGTGAACATTTGAAACCTAGCACAAGGCCCTATCACCATGAGTAGCGGTTAGTCCACTTGTTTTATATTCCCAGAGGTGCGGCGGTTATACCATGTGGAGGTACCCGATACTCCAACACCTCGCCTCTGGTGTAGCTCAGGGGAATTGAACCTGAGACCTCTGCTCTGATACCATGTAAGGTTTGTTGTTACACCAAAACCTACAAATGTTGGTGAACATTTGAAACCCAGCACAAGGCCCTATCACCATGAGTGGCGGTTAGTCCACTTGTTTTATATTCCCAAAGGTGCGGCGGTTATACCATGTGGAGGTACCCGATACTCCAACAAGGTCATGTAAAAATATTACATGCATGCATAGATGTTGAATGAGGAAGATATTCATTTGTGTTGGAATATAAAAGTAAACAATTACCTGAAAAAATTACACTATAAGAAACCGACTATCATTCATGTAAGTGTAAGCTCTATTTTACATAGAAACTCATTAAATATTCCTGGAAAATTTACCTCATGAGATGAAAAATTTGTTCGATAACCTCATTTATGAACAATACTATTGAATACAAGAAATTGATATCAAAATTGAACAACAACAATCAAACAAATTTACATGAGTAGGTAAAAGAAATTGTGAATGAATTCTGTGAAGAGAGAGCACTCAATGAATGAGCAATGGTAAATAGAGTCAAAATAATATTTTTTGTGCAATCCATTAAACTTTCCTTTGCAATGTAATGGTATTTATACATAATTTTTTCATAGACAAATCTGTCAGCAACACAATAGAAGAATGACCACTGATTAACACACCACTTACAACCAACTGGGATCAAAAGAAACAAAAAGAGCGAGAATATTTTTTGAGAAAATAAACATAATGGCTACTATCATCAATCATGAGTAAAATTGTTGTTGAAAATGGGGGGATAGGACTGCCATGAAATGCCTTGATTGATCGATACCTAATTTATCCAAAGGAAAGAAAAGACCAACCAACGTGACAATTCCTACGAAAGTACGATCACCTGAAAGAGAATATGCATTTGATGAATATATAAGGAAGAGAATTCAAATAAGGATGCAAGGGTACATACTCTCACCCAAATTGAAAAAAATGGAGAGAGAGAGAGAGGGAAAAACCAGAGAGTGGAAATGCAAGAAATTGTACACATGTGCCAAAAAATTCCCCAAGAAGAGGCATAGAGTGTCAGGTCAATAGTATACCAACCATAACTAATTATTTTATATATAAATTAGGCATGGAAAAGGAGTTAGTTGTGATGGTTGTGCAAAATTTAATTCTTGATGAGATACAGGTCGATGATCAACCAACCCTATCTGAGTTGACAAATTTCCAACTAAATGCAAAGAGAAAACTATCATGATGGTTCCCATTTTGGAATAATAATTACAAATGGTGAAAACAATCCTTGAAGATTTGCATATGTCATGAGATGAAATGGAAATTGATTTTTCTCCTTCACATAATTCTCCCAGATCAAATGATTTCAAAGTCAAGTATGTCTGAAGGAATTGCGTACATATATAACCTAGTACTTCGTTGGTCTAGAGTTGATTGGATGAAAATGGAAAATTTATCAATGATATTCTGATCTAAATATTAGAAAGATAGGGGAACTAGATAAGTATTACCACTGAAAATTGTAAAAATAATTTGATTGTGCGATTTGAGGAATTCATGAAACGTTCCCCTGTTGAATTTAACATCTGAAGGAAATTAGACTATAGAAAGAGAAGGGTGCAATGAAGAGTCATTACTAATTTCAAATGGTTTCACTAAATATAAAGATTAGTAGTGTTAAGAAAAGGAAATAAAATTACCTAAGGTAATGTAAGAAAATTCAATGCAAAAAACACTAGTCAAACATTGGGTTCAATTGAAAGTCATAAATCCATTGACCCCGATAATTAAGATGAATATTTGATTTAGTTGACCTCAACGACTTAGTCAAATATGAAAAATTTTCTAGGTAATAATAGACCACCTTCTCCATTGTCTCCTATAAATTCTATTAGTTCTACAAAACTAGCTTATAATAATGCTAGAAACATTCCTCTTTATGAGGAGATGAGGACCCACAGAGACATTGGTTCATTTGTGAGAAGATTTGGGACTCACAAGAAATTTCAGATGAAGAAAATAAAATGGCGTAGTTTTCTAGAGAACTCAGAAAAGGGAACTAACAAGGTTCATGAATTACATAGATAATCAAACCAAAACAAAAAAAAGATCAAATAGGCATAATTAAATAGGTACACTCAAGTGAAAATTTAAAACTAGTTATGGGTTGAAATATTTGTTTTTGTAAAAACAGAATACTAAAACCATGTGATATGTTCCTAAAATGTTATTATGTTGTATATGGATACTTATAAGGTGTTATCCTTTACTTATGGATGCATTTCATTTTTGTTAAGTTATTTAGGCTCAATTCCTTGCAGCGAATGTTAACTAGTTTCATTGGAATTGATGGAAAATATCACCTTACGTGCAATTGGAATGATCTACAAAATACCTTTAATTGGTTGTAGGTGCATTCTTAAATATTTTTTAAATTTTTGTAGGATTTATTTTTGGTTTAATGCCATGGTTACAAGTTGATTTTGTGCAAGAAAAATGGCTTATATTGGAAAACTAGTTCACTAGTGTTATGGACATTCTTTCGTAATTACCATGATTAATTATTGTAATTTGGTAATTAGGAATTATTTACATGAAATTAGATGTTATTAATTCATTCGTATTTATAATCTATGTTTATTTTTTAAATAGTTATATTTGTGATAAGTGTCATCATTTGTGCACTAAGTGTCGTTAAGTGTCGTAATTAACACCTTAATCACTAGTTAAAGGTGAAAAATAATAATTATCCTTTAGGAGAGAGGAGCGTGAAGTGGGGATATAGACGAGTGAGATGGGAGAAAAGGTGAGTGATGAGTGGAAGTAAGTTGATGAACCGAATCCAAGCTCAGTGCCGGAGGAGCGAATCCGCTCTGATACCAAATGGAGCAACCGTATCCGGTTGGAGTGTTACTAGTCGAATCACCATTATCGACAAGAAAAAGAGACACAATGTAGGTACTGTGTAGATACTTGGTCACCCGTCCATCAATGCCAGAAACCTCAATCATATGCGTATGAAATGGAAAATATATGAAAGTCATCTAACAGTTACTATGATAATAGAAAAAAGAAGAAAAACATATGTCGTCGATGTGGTGATGACTGGACCCTAGGCCATAAATGTAGGAACAATCAGACAATACAGTGCATAATCAACAATGGAGGGGAAGTGCAAGTATCTGCACCATAAATCTCATTCGATTCTAATAACCACACCGATTTAGAATGAAGGATGACATTAGGAAATAATCAAGCTTTGAGGACAAAGATCCCTTAAAGGGAGTGGCAATGTAACGAACATAAAATAAGATAATAGTTAAATAATTAATAGTTAGGTTAATTAATTATTATGAAAGGAGGCGTCTCCTCATCATCAAATTTCTAAGCCATATTTAAGGCCAAGACATCATTGTAATATTCATCATCTAATACATTATTATATTTTATCATTCAAAATGATAGTCGGATTCGACTAGCAACACTCCAACTGGATACATTTGCTCCAATATTTCTACTAGTGCAAACGTCTCTTCATAATCAATCCCTTCCTTCTAGTAGAATCCTTGTGTGACAAATATTTCTTTGAACTTTTCAATACTTCATCTACTGAGTGTTTGTCTTGAAAATCCATTTTTAAGAGACCACTAATTTATCCTTTAGTATTGGAACCACTTCCCAAACATCATTCTTTAAGATAGATTGGTATTATTCGATCATGGAATCCATCCATTCCTTCTTCTTTAAAGCTTATTAAAAAATGTGGGTTCCTCATCAACAATATTTCACATCAAGGCAACATAGTTGGAGTAGAGTATTGGTCTCTTATTTCCTTTTGGTGCACCATGTCTTTCTACTTCTTGAATCATATCATGAGCCCAAGATGGTCTTGTCTTTATTCAAATAATCTCATGGGGTGTCTCCATGGGTAATTTAGGTTCTCACATGTCATGATCTTCTAGTATAGGTTCCTCTTCGACATCTCTAACTGGTAGTCTATTAGTTTATGCAATATTGGGAACTTATTTCTCTTCTTCATGATACTCATCCACATGGCCCTAGATTTGTTGAAAATTGCATCTTCATCAAATGTGACATCTCTACTGATCTCAATATGACGAAAACCTAGAATATAGATTATGTAATATTTTGAATTGTCACTGTATCCAACAGATATTCCCTTCTTTCTTGAAGGGTCCAAATTTGATATTTTCTCCTTGGGAACATGTAAGCAGAAAAGACAAACAAATATCTTCAGGTGGTTGACTTCAGTCTTCCCACTGGAAAAAATCTCTTCTGTAGTTTTGTTCTCAGGAGCACTATGGTATATTCTATTATGCACATAGACTGCGCTCCTTGCTGCTTCAACAGATAAATGCATAAGTAAATTTTGATCATGGATCATGGATTTTACTAATTCCATGATAGATCTATTCTTCCTTTCTACCACTCCATTCTATTGAGGATCATAGGGTGTAGTAATATCCCTCTTAATATCAACTTCTTTATAGAATTCCTTGAATTCATTTGAAGTGAATTCTCCTCCATTCTCTGATCTCAAGTTCTTGATCTTATTTTTAGATAGACTCTCCACAAGAGCCTTAGACTCTCCACAAGAGCCTTAGACTCTTTGAACTTTTAAAATACTTCATGTTTTCTTTTCAATAAATATATCCAAGTCTCATGAGAGTATTCATCAATAAAAGAGACATAATAGACACACCTGCTTAAGAAAGTAGTTGACATCGTTCTGTATGCATCTGAGTGGACAATATCGAAGATCCATTTTTCTTTATTGTTACTTCTTAGAAATGGATTCTTGATATTATTTCCTTGAGTTCATCCTTTCCATATCCATTCAACATTGATCTGGATTTCTATTAGGCCTATCACTACCTTGCTCACAATTGGTAATGCTTTGTAGTTTTAATGAACAAGTATTTTATGCCATATCTCACATGGACTAATGGTACTAGTTGTGAAAGATGAAATTGTGTGCCCATTTAGTTTGTAGAGTCCTCCTTCTTCAACACCTATTACAATTGCATCATCTATTGTCCTTCCTTTTGTCCACATAAGAAATTCACCATCTACAAAGTAAACTATGAAACATTTCTTTCCTAAAGTTAATATAGAAAGAAGATTCTTCTTTAGACATGGAACATATAAGACTTCTTTCATATTCATGGACTTACGTGATTGTAGCTTGTAAGAGTCTTCTCCCATTCCTTTGATGGGATATTGATAATAATCTCCAAGATGCACCTTGTGAGTATAGTCCTTTTTAGAGAGACATGCGAGACAGTCTTTGTGACCTGTCATATGTTTGGAAGCACCACTATCTATAATCCAATTGTTACTTCCATGAGAGACTGATCCTATGAGGGATGAAATTGAAACATATTCTTCACTGGATTTTGCATTCTCTCTAGCCTTCTCTTCATCTGATTCACTCTCTTCGATTGCATGGGCATAGAACTTTTGGTTCTTCTTCTTGAACTTGTATTTATTAAGTGGACAATGTCTAGGGATATGTCCTAACTTATGACAGGTGTAACTTTCATAAGATGAGTAATCATTTGTAAATTCTCACATCTTTTGAAGTCTTGTGGTATTCTAGGAGGTGATCCTCAATCCTTCATTTTGTTTCTTCCATTCTTTGTATGAGAAACTAGAACTTGATATTCATTTTCATTTATCTTTTCTGCTCTATTTTCTATCCTTCCTTCTTCTCGTACACACTCTTCCCATAGCTTTCTATAATTGGTTATCTATCTTATAACACATATTCCTCTGATGAAGGAATCTCATTCTCTTGGAAGACCATTTAAGGTGGTCATCACAATCTCTGCTTCTTCTACCATGCCACAATAGACTCTAATTGCTATTTGATCTAAGATACTCTTGAGAACTATGACTGCATATTTTCTATGTTTTGGATATTCACACCCTTGAGTTGGTTTCTCAAGGCCATTATTCTATTGACGTTCTTTCCTTCAAATAGATTGTTAGTGTATCAAACATTAATTTTTGAGTATTGTTTGAAGATACTTGGGGGATCAAATGATCATTGACATAATTAGTTATGATCCACTTGGATTTGATCATATCCTTCTTGTGAATTTCCTTTGCTTCATCTCCCTCTAGTTTCTTGACCTATTATTTGATGCAACCTTCTAGGTTATGTTCTTCAAGGATGAGCATGAATCTATACTTCCATGCTTTGCAATTTTCTTCTCCTTCAATATTGCCATCAAAATTGGTATTTTTTGTCATCTTTGATAAATGAGAACCTCAAATGGAAATATAGGAGACAGTACTTAATAATTTGAGTACTTCTTTTGGAACTTGCCTCGGGATGACCTAGGGTTTGACAAGAAAACCCCAATTTTCCAACTATGGTCACTTTCAAATATTATGGGAGGAAAATATGCATCTCCCTAAGGAGATATAAACTATATCTTGATTTTCTCGAATACGTGGAATGAACCTTGAAAAAACCGATGCCCTAGTTTCTCCCGACAGACATGGTAGGTCAAAAAATAAAAGTTCGGATAATTGAAATTTGTTTCAATAGAATATGAACCCTTCTAGGGTGAGTTGAGTGGCCCTTCTTTTCTGGATAATTTTTGGAGGGAGGTGTCTGGAATAGTGAACCCTATCTTGTCTAACTGTGGAAAAATCTATTGCACAGTGTCTTCTTTCAGGTTGGATCTAATACCATGTTAATATTTCTTCAAAATTTTCTTTGTCAAAACAAAAGGATCACTGAAAGAACAAAAAGCGCAATAGAAAATAAAAAATAGAACACAAATATCTATCCTAGTAAACCCTCGTGGGGAAGAAAACCCAATAAAACTTCCTTGATATAGACTTCAAGCAAGTACAATGTAAGACCAAAGAAATAAGACTAGACTACTTCCTCCTCCTCAAATGGAATGTTTCTCCTCTCTCTAGAGAACTTTCTTTATTTCTCACCATGTCCAAATGAGGGAGGCGCCTCTCTTATTTATACTAATTAGCTAAGATTCCTAATAAACAAATAGGGCTGACTTCTCCTTGCTTCCAGGTTCGAATTGCCTTGGGAGGATAAAAAAATACCTTTTAATAATACTTTTGTGGGTACTCTTGACCTGAATTACAACAGATTTTTTACCTCAATACTTTACATGAAAACATACAACAATAACATCCCTAATAAGAGGAACAACATCTCCAATAGGGGAAATAATAATAATACAAAATATAATATCTTTCACAGTTACATTTATTTAATATCAACAACATTGTCATCATCATATATCATCATGATAGTCGTTCATTTCATCAACATTGTGACGATGAACATGACATCCTACTACCTTACAATAATTTCTTAAAGGATGCTTTCCCATGCCTAACTAGTTTCATGGGTCCTAATAATTATTAATTTTTTTTATCCTTGTAATCATCATCATCATTGTAGACATCGACATTAACACCATAATCATAATCATTGTCAGGGTCATATATGATCATCAAAATTATAATAATTATCATCATCGTCATGATCATCATTGTGATAATGATAAAGGCACCAAACCATTTAGTCACATGAGTTTTATAAAATAGATTTGAGATCTAAGTGGGAGTGCAGGAATCAATTATGATAGATATGATCTTATCATTATCAAATAATCATAAGCTTCATCATAATTATCATAATGCATCATCATCGTGATGTTAGGTTCTATCATCAGGTAACTCAGATATTGTTAGGGACACTTGAATTGCATTAGATCCATTTAGGTGACATTAGGGTCATTTATGTTCCATTGTGATTAATCAAGATCCATAAGCACTATCACATGCATAATAAACATTAACATCAAAATCATCATCATCACAATCATCATAATCATCCAAATCATCATCATCAACATCATATATTACACCATCATTGTCATCATCATCATCTTCATCACCATCATTATCATCACCATCATCATCACCATCATCATAATCATCATCATCGTCATCATCGTCATTATCATTGTCATCATCATATATCATTGTGATCATAGTCACTCATGTTGACCACATTGTGATGATGGACTATTGGGTATATGTTATATTCTTTACATGTGTGTGTGTGTTGGGGGGGGGGAGGTGTTCCATCAGTGGTGCACCTGATGATCCCTATCGACACCTTCATGGAAACGGGTTGGTAGGTTGTTTCCATTTGAAAATGGTCATTAGGCCATTTCTGATACATAAACAGAAACAATTGTTAGGTTGTTTTCGATGCAAGCACCAATTTTTTTGTGTTTTTTTTGGAATATTCTAAAAATATGTAATTTAATCCAGTTAAGGGATTGGAGACTATTTTCTAATCTGGGTTAATGGATTAGGGTATTGGATGTTGTTGAATACCTGTATTGTATTTTGAGTTATTCATAATGATAATGAGAAAATAGGAAGTGTGTCTCCAAGGTTTGTTGGTTTTCCTTGTTACGGTTTTTCAAGGTAAATATATATTTTTAATGTGTGAATGTTGTGGCGTAATATTTATTTTGCTTAAAATAATCTGTGTTCTTTCTTTCTCTGCATAGGTCTAAAAATTACATGGACATGAAGGAAACTTACTAAGGTACTACCTTTCAATAATTTCATGGACATTTTTCCTCACCTAAATGGGTTGATGGGTCTTAGTAATTATTAATTACCATGATCCTCATTATCATCATCATCATCGTCTTGATAATCATCACTATCATCCTATACATCGACATTATCACCATAATCACCATCATTGTCATCATCATATATATCTTCATAGTCAATGCCATGATTATAATTGTCATAATTATTGTGATGATGAAAAAGGAATCCAACCACCTATTAATTAAATGAGTTTCATAAAAAAGTTGTTTCCTCTAATTAGGAATGCATGCATCAATTGTCAACATTAATAATCTTATAATCAAATAATTGTGAACCCCGTCATTTGTGTCACCATGTGTCATAATCATAATCATCACCATGATTTTAGGGTTAGTTAGATTCCATTAGGATCACTCAACTATTTTTAGTGACACTCAGATGCCATTAGGGTCATTTAAGTGACATTAGGGTCACTTATATTCCATTCGTGTCATTTAGGTTCCAATAGGATCAATAAAGATCCAATAGTGCTACCATATGCATCATAATAATTGACATCAACATCATCATGATCCTCATTGTCATTTCCATCATTATCATCATTATCATCATCATAGAGATCAAAATTATAACCATAGTGATCATCATTATCATTATCGATGTAGTCCTCGTAATTTTCATTGTTATCATCTTGTGATCAAATCATCATCACGCATCATCAACATCATCCTCGTGTTATTATAGTGACTCTAGAGTTTACTTGTTATCAAACTTATCCTCCCAAAATGCTTCACAATGGATCAATATACAGCCCTCAAAGGAGATGGAGGGTCAAATTCGAGTGTTTTCTAGTATATGAAAGGCCAAGGATCATAACGGTCATGACTTGGCAATGAAAAATAGAAATATTTTTTAATTTTGAGGATGCAACCCGATGTATGCGAGATGTAGTGGCATAAGATTCATATACGTGTGTTGTGCTAATGACCCATGTACACTAAAAAAATATGATTTCCTGGATTTTAACTAAGCAAGAGGGATATGATGAGTCTCCAAAGGGACAAGGTAATTCATGAAGGTATGTTCCATAGGATGTGGCAAATCATGTTGTATCACCAAAATCCTCACAACTTTTCATGTTTCTTGTTTGAAAAAGGTTATGGGGTAGAATTGTCGAGGTAAAAATACACTATAAAAAATCGATGAAGAAGGATCCATTTAGATCCAACTAAAAGAAAAATTTTCCACCAAAGAGTGTCACCTCCACTAATGCACTTTCTAAAAATTCCTAATCTAATGGAAGGATAGAAATCCATAATATCTACTTGAGATTTTTATATCTATTTCCACATCTCCATCCTTGATGACGATATTCTTTCAAAGGGGAAGGGCACATTATTTCCCTACCTTAATCCCTCTATTTTGAAGATAATTATGAGCACTTTATTGATATACAATGCCATATTCTTTGAATAAAGCCTATTATATAGGGAATTTTGCATCTATTTCCTCATCTCTTTCCTTGAGGACAATATTCTTTTGAAACAGGAGGCCACATTAGGGTCCTACCTTAAGACCTATATTTTGAGGATAAGTATCAGATACATTATTGATGTACAATGCCATATTCATTGAATAAGGACTATTTTTAAAGTATCTAATAATTACTCAATGCAAAAGGGTCATATTTATAAATTAATACCCATCAAATGGTCATACCTTTTTTATAGTGGGACCACAAGTAGTTAAATTTATCTATGATGATACTATATATATGGTAAAGGGTTAGGTAATATGATCAAATATTGTAATTGCATATGGAGCTCTATTCATAAAAGGTTCCCCCTCCAATAGGAAAATGAAAATTTCTCTCTCTTTTTGATATCACTAATACAAGGGTTGTTTCTCATGTTTTATGTGTTTCTTTCTTGTATTTTCTATTTAACACAAATGCACATTTCTCTCTCTTTTAGATATCACTAAAACAAGGGTTGTTTCTCATGTTTTATCTATTTCTCTTTTGTATTTTCTATTTAACACTGTTATTTTATCACATTTGTTATTTTTCTTTATAATTGTGAGATTAAAAACATTAAAAATACGAATACCATTGTTGTGGATAAAAAAATTCTTTGGAATTTTTTCATTTAATAAAACACTAAAATAATTGTTATGTCACCGCAGGTGATAAATATGAATTGCTCATGAGTATTAATTCATCTTGATATGGGAAAAAATTTCAATTTTCTAAAGTTTGTAATATTTTTTACTAAATGTAATTTAAAAAAATACAATTATTTGAATGCTGATTGGTGTTTGGTTGCTTATGTTAGCCCCTCAATCTTTACTTCCCACATTGGTGGTTGGGTGACGTAGGGTAGGCCTGGAATTTTTAACACCCTTACTTACCCAATTTTATAATAAGGTCTTAGTATATAACCTATAATATATATGGTTGGATGGGGTTCGAGGCATGAATATATTAAATGTTAAACATGTTGGTCCACGCCATCAACAAGGTAGACTGCAAGAATTAAAAGCTCGAGTATATTTCGAAGGTTATTCACAACTTGGTGTCTGCAAGCATTAAAAATGAGTGTGTCTCTAGAGAATGGAGCCAGGATGTGTCCCTCCTAATTTGTGGGCCTTAAGGACTGGCATGTCTTCACCTTTTACCCTTCACAAGGCAGGCCAGAGAATGGAGTTGTACCTTCTCGCCCTCGATGTAGGTATTTTTGAAACTCATCTATTTTGCAATGGTCTTAATTTTGGCACGGGCCATTTTACAGTCTCTTTCATGGGTTTCATTTGTGTTAATGATCGAACTTTATTAAGTAGCCATAGTTGTTAAGTTATGATGAAAATGGGTTTTCTTAGTTATAATGAAAAAAACCATACAATGACATTGAGCCTTCTCTCTTATATGGTTTTTAGATTTCTAGTTTATTGCTCGATGGGTTAATTCTTTGAATGAGTGGATTCACCTTCTAGTTATAGTAACTTGATTGTTATCTATGCTTGACTCTAGAAATTTTGGTTTGATAATATATGACAATTCCAGTATGTGTGATGTTAATTGGTGTATTAAAAAAATACTTTAATTAAAGACTTGCCAAGATCATGTTGATTTTGTGATTGAAAGGTTGGGCAATATAATTTTCGAGGCTGATGAATTGAAAGTTGTTAATTTATCTATTGGACGAGAGTTTATGTATTTCGTAAACAACCCACCGACAAGTTTGGACCAGGCATATGTTTTTTATTATTTATAAAAACATAATAATGTATGGAGTAAACAACTAACCTTATCCATGAAGATAAGTCCAACACCCGAGGCCTTTGTGTCAATGCAAAAATCCTAAATTCAAACCTCTGTCATCCTCCTTGCACTACATGGACACCAAGTGTCTTTCTCCATACATGTACGTGTACCAAACCCACCTTGATATTATCCTCATCCTTCCCTGCACATTCTCATGATATAAGAAGCTCATCGTCCTCTGTCTGATTTAGTGTATCGGTGGGAATTGAATTAAATCCATGGATCTCAACTCAAAAATGACGTTCCATTCTACAATTTTGTTTCTTTTACTGGTCATAGCTTCCTTAACGTTTTGAGGGGAAAGTGGGTTTGCAAAGTACAGTGAAGAGGAAGAGCATTAGAATGAACCATTCGGATATAACTATGCTCGATACTGAACCATTCAATAAGGTAAATATACACAGTACACTATCTAGAAATATATAAATAAATATTGTGAATTACCTTTTCTCTTAACGTCAATAAAGCTTTGTTTCTCTTGCGAACATGCGATTTCTTCGCATCATTCTTCAGACCGGAGTGAGTAGTTACCGGCTAGATATAGAGCTACTCGATACAGAACCATTCAGAAAGGTAAATATACATAGTACACTATCTAGAAAAATATAAAATAAATATTGTGAATTATATTTTCTCTGAGCATCAATAAGGCTTGCTTGCTCTTGCGAATAGACGCTTGTTATATACAGAAAGTTGCAAAGCACAAAAGTGGACGATTTTATCTATCATAAATTACTAGTGCATACAGAGTTCATCTACCACCTGAAGTAAGCAATTAAGTAATTTACATTTGGTAATATCCCTGAGCTGTATCCCTTTAAATGTCAGCAAAGACTTGGTTCTCATGATTCTAATTTGTAGTCATGATGTGTGATTTCATCCTAAAAATTGTTTTCATCATGGGAGGCGGCGAAGGATCCACAACTAGGGAGGTATTACGACATAAGGACATCAAGAAAGTCGTGATGTGTGACATCGATAAGGTCTAACCTCTCGTCTCCATTAATTTATGGTTTTATTGTTTTTATTTTGAATTTTTCTGGACTTAAATAAAATGTTGCTTCTAGGATGTGGTTGATTTTTGCCGCAAATACCTTGTTGTGAACAAAGAATCCTTCTGTGATTCTCTCCTTGAGCATAATTATCAATGATGCTAGGTAAGACATTTTTAATGCTTCATTTTCTCAAACTATACTTTATACTTCTTAGTTTCCTACTAAATTTTAAAGTTTTAATCAAAATTCTTTGACGTAGGGCTGAGCTTGAGAACAACGATGAATGATTCAACATCTGAGTTGTTCTAAAGACAATGCTGAGCCACATAGGATTGTTCGTTACTCAGGTATAACATCACAATAAAATCGCTCAAATCATTATAGAAACTATGTCTTGGTAGTCTTCTTTTGCTGCATCACGACGTACATCAATTAACAAGATAAATAATACATGGATAATAATAAGGCATGCTTAAGATCTCATTGCATATTTATCAAAGTTCAACAATCTCTCCCTTTTCATCTCTATTTGGGAGGGGAATGAGCTCCAAGAACCGAGGAGGAAGGTGTTTACGATGTTTTTTGCATGTGGGAAAGGTTTTGACGGACGATGATGGCAGATGAAGAGGGGGTGTCTCTACCGCCCAACCCCCAAAAGCATAGGAAATGAAACTTGGTGAGATCCCAATTAACCTATCTGAAAGTCCGATCTAGGTTACAATGGGTACGGGTCGAAATTTTGGGCAATGTATACGAAAGAATGTTTGATCCCATCCATGGTGGTTAGATCTTCGAACCTGAGAGATCAGATCCATAGGTATACATAGGTATACAACCATCATAGAAAGCACTGATATGGTGGATCAATTCTTCATGGAAACCAAAGAGGCATTTTGATCTCCATCTGGGCTCAAAGGGTTTTTTCACGATCTCATTTATTAATCTGGAGGATAGGAACCGTATATTACATGGAGGCCCTTATTTCTATTATTCTGCTGATCTATTATTGTGGCCTTAGAAAGAGAAATGATGTCCTAAACAAGAGGATATGACAATTGCTCTCGTTTGGATAAGGCTGTACTCTCTTCCCAGTGAGTATAGGACCTGAAAATATTGGAAGAACTGGGAATTGTTTAGGGAAATTTATCAAGATCTTTGAACAAACAAATATTCAACATTATACTGCCCATGCTTGAATTTGTGTTTATATGGACCTATCTAAGGAACTACCGGAGGAAACTAGAATGATATGGGATGATGCGGATTGGACGCAAACCCTGTACTATGAACAAATTCCCTTCATATGTCGTAGATGTCATGAATATGGTCACTTATTCAGAGAATTCCCTCTAAATGAACCTAAACTGAATCTAGGGAAGGAAGGAGATCGAGTTAATCAGGGTTTTACAAAAGTCACATCCCGAAAGAGAGGAAGTCGAAAACAAGAAAATCAAGAAATTCATAAGAAAATTGCTACCTCAAACCCTTTCAGAGTTTTGGAAAATAAGGAGGAGGAGGTCTTGGAAACAATGAGTTCTATGAATAAGATCCCCAACCAAGAGGGTGTAAAGCCTGACCAGAATCTTGTAAAAGAATTATGACTGGAAAATAATAACATGGATGAAAGTATGGGACAAGAATCTGAGGATATGGACATAGGCAAATTGGATCTGGAAGGAATTGAAAAAACATGCATAGAGAAAGACAAAGGGTGCATTCCCCAAGAACAAGTTAGTCTCCTTAATGAAGCTATTTTGAAATCTAGAGCCTCTAACCTATTAGGTATCAGCTCGGGATCCCATGAAGAAACAAAAAAGAAAGTTGAGGAGCAAGGAGGAATACTGGTCGAAAAACAAACAAACAAAGGGTTGCAAAAGTAGGAAGGAGGTTGGTGGAGTTGGAAGAATACCCGACAATCAAATCTTCCCTAGGGTTGTAAGTGTCCCAATGAATTTCCTCTCCTGGAATATTCGAGGCTTAAATAGTCCAAGAAAGTTTAAATATATGAGTAAAAAGATTAAGAAGACAAACCCGACTATTGTGTTCTTGCAAGAAACAAAGTGTTCAGTAGATCAAATCCAGGAGCTTAAGGGGAAAATATGGGCAAGATGTGATAGTGTGGGGATAGATGCAAGAGGTTTTTTCGGAGGTATAAGTATCCTTTGGGATCCATCCCGGGTTCACTTGAGTGGGTTTCAAGGGACTCAACACTCGTTCACAATAGATTTTAGGGTTGTGGGTTTTCCTATCAAGGAGATGTTGACGAACGTCTATGGTTCAAAAAGAGCAGGGGATAAACGGGCTTTCCTTAGCTCTCTGAGAGGTCTAAGGGAGAGATTTCCCAATTCCCACTGGGTGGTGGGAGGTGATTTTAACATAATCACTTCTTTGGAGGAAAAAAAGGGAGGACAACCTTGCTTGGAGGAAGAGTGATCTTTTCAGGGAAACCATATTGGACCTGGTTCTGGTAGACATCACTCCAAGCGAAGGTTGGTTTACCTAGAATAATAAGAGATCTAGGGATTGCCACATAGCCTCAATATTGGACTAGTTTTTAGTCACAGAATCAATAATAGACTTGGAAAGTGAAATCCAAAGTGCAACTCTTTCGGGGATGGGATCTGATCACTGTCCAATTGAACTTATGTGGAGTGGGATATGATCACAATTTAAGAAGTCATTCCATTTTGAACAATTTTGATTGGAGAATTCGAACTTTGAAGAAAAGACTAAGTTTTGGTGGGGAGAACTACGGGAAGGTCAGAAGCATAGTACATATAATTTCCAGCAAAACTTGAAGGGTTTGAAAGCCAAGATCAAAAAGTGGAATAAGGAGGAGTTTGGGAATATCTTCCTTGAAAAGAGTCGGTTGGAATTCCGTCTCCAGGAGATCCAGGCTATTGGGACCAATGAAGGATATTCTAAGGCTTTGAAAGAGGAAGAGCGAATACTGGAATCTAAGCTAGAAGAAAGGGAGAAACATGATGAAATTTTTTGGTGGAAAAAGTACATAATTCGATGGCTCCAAGAAGGAGAAAAGAATACCAAGTTTTTTCACCATTCTGTTATCCAAAACATATTTCAAAATAAGATCTATTCGCTCAAAAATGCAAGGGGATAAAGGGTGGAGATGAGGGAAGACATTGAAGCTATCTTAAACTCTCACTTCTCGGATATTTTAAGAGATCCTAGGAGGGATCGCTTAGAGGATATAGAAGATATTACTAGAGGAATCCTGAATCTGGTTTCCAAAGAAAAGAATCAATTATTGATGAAAACCATCACTCTAAAAGAGGCTCAGGAAGGGGTGTTTCAAATGAAGGAAGGGACTTCCCTGGGGCCGGATGGTTTTACAGTCAATTGTGTTCACCATTTCTGGGAGATGGTCAAGATGGATGTATGGAGAATAGTGGAAGATTCCATGACTTCGGGCTGCATTCTTCCTGCGCTGAGCGCCACCTTCCTAACCTTAATCCCCAAATGTGAAGGAGCGGATACCCTAGACAAATTTAGGTTGATCAGTTTGTGTAATTTCATCTACAAAATTATTACTAAATTCATAGCTAATCGACTGAAACCCATTCTTATATCTCCGGAGAAGTTGAGTTTTGTGGAAGGAAGATAGATATCGAATGGGATTATTTTGGTTCATGAAATTTTACATTTTCTAAAAATAAAAAAAAATGCCAAGTATGTTGGTCAAATTAGATATTGTAAAAGCTTATGACAAATTGAATTGGCAATTTATTAGGAAAATGATTGAATCTTTTGATTTTAATTGGAACTGGGTTAACAAGTTTATGAATCTGGTTTCTTCAACTTTTTTCTCCATTCTTGTGAATGGGGTTCCCTCTGGAATCATTAAACCCTCAATAGGAATTAGACAAGGGGATCCCTTGTCGCCGTTTTTGTTTATTCTCATGGATGAAGGCTTGGGGAGACCTAATTCGGCCCTAAGAGATAGCAATTCCATAAGAGGATTAAGGGTAACCACTAGAGGGCAAAAAGAAACCCATTATCAATTTGTCAATGACACTATGTTAATGGGGCATCCCTCTATTCAGGAGGCTCGCAGATTCAAATATTGTCTGGAATGTTTTGGCCAAGCATCAGGTTTAGAGGTGAATGAATAAAAATCTCAAGTTTTCTTTTTTAACACTCCTAGGGTTACTTGCCACAATATCTATCGAATCCTAGGTTTTGGGAAAGCTCCCTTCTGTCCAAATACCTAGCCACTCCCCTAATCAACTCCATTGCTAAAAAGGGTTCCTGGACTAATTTGCTTGATCATATAAAGAAAAGTCTAGGAAATTGGACGTTACGACTGTTAAACCTGTCTAGTCGCCTGGTTCTGGTTAAATCTGTTCTTCAAGTTATGCCGAATTATATGTTTTCTTCTATGATGGCTACAAAATCCATTCTAAGGGATATGCAGAATACACAAAGAAAATATCTTTGTAGCGGAACCCAGGATCCTCAGAAATGGGCTTTGGTCAAATGGGACATTCTTTGCACACCCAAGTCGCAAGGTGGGTTGGGGATTCGTGACCCGGAAAAGGCAAGCATTGTGGTTGGGGTGAAACTTTGGTGGTGTTGGGTAACTCATACCCAAGAACCGTGAGCCAAATTATGACATGCAAAATATGCAGAAGGCTGGGACTGTCGAGATCTTGTCAGTTTATTAGGGGATAAACCAGGGTAGCACATTTGGCGAACGACATGGAAAGGCCGCATCTTTGTTCAAGACCATAGTTTTTGGGAAGTTTGAAATGGAAATACAGATCGAATATGGGGAGATTCATGGCAACAACTCCCTCCTCTGGGAAGGGAGGGAGAGTTCCAACTTATTGAAGTAGAGTGTCGGTCCAGAGGCATTTCCACGATTAAGGATCTCTAGGGGGACCAAGAACCCATGAGCTCTTTCCGCTCTTGGGATCCTCGAACTTGGCTGGAACAGTTAGGTCCAAGGGTAGAAGTTGATCGTTTGGAGGAGGAACTAGCAAACTGTAGAATCAAAAGGCATGAGGGTAATGATAAACTTCGGTGGGGTTACTCCCATAAAGTTTTTTTTTTCTTTAAAAGAAACCTATACCATTTTGATATGCAACGATCTGAACCAGGAGGACAAAACCTAGCTCACCTTATGGGAGAAGAAGGTATGGCCCAAGATCTCAATTTTTTGCTAGCTGGTGCTAAGGAAAACAAATTTAACAGGTGAAAATTTACAAAAATGGGGGATGGTCAGACCAATATTGGTGCTCCCTGTGTGAACAGGCGGAGGAGAATTCCACTCATTTTCTAGACTCATGGTACTTCTCGTCTGTGCTCTGGGACTATGGAGCGATGATACTTCATCGTTAGTCCAGGGTATGATATAATCCAATCGAATCTCTGATGGAATGGCCCAAAAAACCTTTCCAAAATCACATTCTTAACCACCTTTGGGAAATCTTCCCTCGGTTTCTTATATGGGAAATATGGCATGAACAAAACTCTAGAATTTTCAAGGGGAGGGATAGTCAAATTAGCAGAGTCTGGGATGGGATCACCTGTAAAATGATTGAGACCATTCTTACGAAAAATTGGGAGATTGCATTTTGGGAATTTTGAAGTCTAAAATGGGCCTCATAAGAAATATAATAAATTACAATGAGCTAGGCATTTTGTGGGGAAAGTGTATTTACAACTCATCTCTTACACTATAACCAATGCAACTATGGTTAAGTTAAACTTAAAAGATGTCAACTATAAAACTAATAAAAAAAATATCTTTGATATAACTTAAAATAAAGTAGTTTTGAGTACATAAATTACTTTTAAATATAATATGATTGATATGACTAAACGTAAAGTACTTTTTAGTACATAAATTACTTTTGAATATAATATGATAAATGTACTTTTAAAATAATGTACTCATAAAATAAAATATATTAATTTTGAAATTTGAAACATAAGTTACTTCTTCAATATTCAAAACATGTTTATGAACCATATATTTATAATTTTGAATTTTAAATATAAAGTTAAATTTAAATAAATTAATTGTTATTTCATATATATTAAAAATTAAAATTAATTTTAAATTATAAATATAAAACTATAAATGAAAAAAACCATTTTTTAAATTTATTTTTCATCTTTTTAATACACCTTCAAAATCACATGCAAACTCATTTTTAATAGTTTCTTATGATATATATATTATGCATATTATATATCATTTTTAATGCAATAATTAATAACATCATTAAATAATAATATAAAAAAAGTGTTAATATTGGGATGAAGAAATTTTTACATAAATTTCTACCACTAAAAAGTTGAGTTAATATTACGTAAATGAGATTATATGTAATAAACATTATTATTATATGTAATAAAAATTATAATAATATAATATCTTTTTATAATATAATAATTTATTCAAATTGCTACATTAAGATTTTATGCATATATTTGGTTTTGTAACTTGAATGTACATGTTTAATTTATGTTGGTATAGATGTNTATATATATATATAATATTTATATATATATATATATATAATATTTTTATTTTATAAAATAAATAAATATTTATTTTTTATATTTAAATAATAATTATAATATATTATTATATATAGTAAGTATTTAAAAAACAAAAACTTTCAATCATTAAATTGTTTTTATTATAATATGTTAAGTGATTTTGATTTTAAATAAAGATTTGACATATATATTTTAAATATTGAAAAAGTAATTACATAATTTTAGTTTTAATAAAGCATTTACATTTTTATATATTTGTAATTTATTTTATAATGAAATATAAAAAAGTAATTACATTTGAATAAAACATTTAGTTATTTGGTATTTGTAATTTATTTATATTGAAATATAAAGAGTATTTTTCTTTCTAAGTACTTTAAGAGTACTTTAGTTATTCAAAAATAATCTATGAGTATTATTTTCATAATGAGCACTTAACTTACAACATTGATATAGTTAACTATGAGCTTTCACTCACCATTTACAATTTGACAAATAAGCATGCTTAACTCAACCAATGCCACCTCAAGTATTATAGATGATGTCATCATCTAGAATGCGATTGGTTCTTTCAAAGTGAATTTTGATAGTACATTTTTTACCTCAAAATTCCTCTAATGCAGACTGGGAGCCGACTGGTAATGAGAGGCATATCATACATGAATGGGGCTTCAGGGGTATTTCGTCAAAAATAAGGGAAAGTACAGAGAAACCCTAAAACATGCAAAGTCTAGATAGATGGCTCCCTCCTCTGGAGTTCCTGTCCAAACAGAACTTCGACGGGGCGTCTATGGGTAATCCAGGCCCGACGAGTTATGGATTTATCATTCGCGACCAATGGGGGGCCATGAGAGGTTTCAAATATGTCTTTGTGGGCCGAGAAACCAACAACATGGCCAAAATCGAAGGGCTTCTGCAGGATTTGGAATGGATTATGGAAAAATTCAGGATGCCAATGGTAGTGGAAGGTTACTCACAAATGCTCATCCACATGGAAAAAACACTGCAAGGTGGCACCTCGAGTTCCAAGGTAGAAACCTCATGGCGTTTGGAAGGACGAGTGGAAATCCTTCGTAATCTCCTAATAAATGGGTTAGCAGTACGATTTTCCCATGTAAGACGGGGATGAAACAAAGTTGCAGACAACTTAGCCAACCCTGGAGTTAACACACATAGGACCGTCAGGGTGAAGGATTGGGACATGATCCCGGATGGGACGAATCATGACAGATGTAAGCGTCTTGAACTGGAGAACAAGGATAACCTCCAGGTGGTTGTTCGGATAAGACACCATGCATGTGGAGGATCATGATAGCACATGGAGGAGTGTGGTGGAGATTGCCTATCTTAAGAAATGACCAAGCGCCTCATAAATGACATCCAACGTGCTCATATGAATAGGCTCAGTCGACTGTGGGAGGTACAAAGTAATATGAATACTGTGAGTGGATATGTTAAATGTAGAAGTGGAAAGATCTGTTTATGGACTGTGCATGGGAAAGGTATAATTAGAACCAAGAGTGTGGACATTATTATTAAGGGAACGAAGATGCTCTTTAGCAGGCACCAGGGTGGCGGAGCGAGAGAAGTGATTTTGCTATTGGTTTTCTCTTATGCTTCTTGTGCTAAAATTTGGAGTTGGAAGAATTGTGCTGGTCTGGTTAATATGGAGGGTGGTAAGAGCATAGGTAAATGGTTTTCTGATCAACCGGAGGCTCTTGAGCAAGTGTCGAGTGTGCAAAGACAATCTCTTTGGGAATCTCACATCAATGAACTTGAACTACCCTTGGAGATCTAGAACTGCATTGCGAAAATGAAAAAGAATCTCTGGCAGGAGCTGGACCACCAAAAGCTGAGGGATGAGTGCAAGAAGGTTGAGGAATGGATCCCTAATCTGGGTCACACGGTTGGACATGTAAGTCTATATGAGAAGACGGTGGTTGTGTATTGGTTGATGAAGAATTTAGTTGGTCGTGCGGAGTGGGATAGGAAAAATGTTGCAACGGGGGATAATGCTCAAGATCCTTGGAAGTTCTCTATCTATGTGGCTCTCCAATGCATGGAAGAAAAAGTACATTTCCTAATCCCCCATATGGGATTTCAGTATCCACCTTCCCCTCCTCCTGGAGTGCCGAAACCAGAATTTTTGGGTACCAGTCAGGGTGGTGGGAAAGACCTTGCTTATATTTTACTTTAAGTTAGCTTAATTGTTGGTTTTTGGTAGGGTCATATTATCAGTCTCTGTATGTTTATTTATATATGATCTCTATATGGTCTAATTGTAAAGGCTTATGGGTTTGGTTTTTTCCTTCAATATTTGTCGTAAGATGTCCTTTAGATCTGTTCTGTCTTTAGATGGCTTGGAGAATGACTGCTTGTTCATGCAAGAAGGGGGTTTTGATGGGAACTGAATAATGTGAATACTTTTAGTTACAAAAATAATAATAATAAGGCATGCCTCTAGTAGTACTGTAGTTCTAGGAGTCTCACCGATAATTGCAATCAATTTCAGTTCGAGGCTTGAGTTTCATTGACAGTTTTACTCATTTAGTTTAAAGTTCTTAAAAATATAAAGTTAGAGGAAAAATATCAAGTTAGAGGAGCGGTTGATCTCTTAGTCCTCACTCACTAAAGTATTTGAAATCAGCATGACCCAACCAGAAGTGTCATAGAAGGAGAATTATGTTTGAATTTGACAAAGCTACTGCTGAGAATCTTCTTCATTTCGACAATTTTTCTTTAAATTTAAAATCAAATCAGTGGAATTGCCTTCAACTTTCAGGAAAATAAATTCAATATAAATATCTAGAAGCTTAGGGAGAATGTTTGCATAAAACATATTCAATCCAAATTTGGAAAGAATTATTTTCTATGCTTTGCTTAATCTGTCAGCATTGGCCATGACTGTTCCAATTAGCTAATTCTTAATTCAACTATTGATATCCCTCTAGATGGACTGTGACAGGTTGGACCCATGGGCATCTTAATGCACATGGAGGTATTCTCATCCATATGCACCCAGGACCTTCTCTGTTTTTTTTTTCAATTTTCTTGTGTATTAACCATACTTCATAGAAATTGATCAAATCAAATGAAACGTGTGATTAAACAGATGTGGTGTCGTCTCACAATCCATCCTTCACCGACACGCGGGGATGGGTTATGGTATTGGAAGCTTCTTTATCCTAATTTTTCTTCCTGTTTTAACAAAAAAATTGCGGTCACTAAGAGATTTAAAATTATATAACGGAAAAGGTACAGGCATCAGATCATCTGCTTAGAATTGACACTGAAGTGATCGACCGCATATTAAAGAAAAGAATCAAAGGGGACCTGCTCATATCAAACACCAACTATGAGAAACCCAAGGTCGAATTATCAATTGCAATTCATATCAACCAAATTTCAATCATGGAAATGGAATATTGTGCATTAACTGTGATGTAAATGTAGTGATTTGGAGCATGTGATATTGATGAGGTAGCGTACGTAGTAGTAAGCTTACGAGATAATGGAGGTAAGGTAATTCCAATTGGCAAGTGGCATGACCATTTAACGGACATATATCCCACATGCAAAACACTTGGCATTTCATTATGTTAAGTCGATACAACCTATTTTAGATTAATTTATTTTATAAAGAAAAATAATAATGATTTTAAATTTCAAAAAGATCTTATGTTTAATGTAATTAAATTCAATACCCCTGAATTCCAGTGACTTGGGTTTTCTTTTCTGTGTTAAATAAATGCGCGAAAAGATGGGAGCATACTTCAATGTATGCATACCATAATGGGTCCAATTTAGTTCTTAAATTTAAACCCTCTTCTTTGGTCAGAGGATAACTCCACCAACATCTAGGTGCAAGAGCTGCAATACTTCACAATTATTTGAAAATACGCTTTTTCTCTACTTTGTGATTGTAACCAGTAGAGAAAGACTTGACAGATGAAGAGAGAATTGCTGGGTCTCGAATTTGTCCATATTTTCATCACATATCAACATACATTTCATCCATATTCTTCATATTACTATCCATTTTATCATTCAATTTTCCATCCATTTGTTGTAATTGTCCGTAAAATACCATGTTACTTCCATTGATGCTTTAGTGGTTAACCATGAGTATTTCTTTTATTTTTAATGATTGAAAACTATTATGCATAATTTTACTAATGATGGTTTGTGGAGTGATTTGTCACGTACAGGACAGTGATAGCTAGCTGTTACAGCCTTAACAAAAAATGCATGCCAGATAAGAAAACCTTGATTCCCATCTTGATTTTTGGGCAGATGAAAAAGAATCACAAAAATCCGAGACATGGGTTTTGTGCATAACGACCTCATTTACCTGAATAGAGAGGAAAAATCCAAACAAATATACGGTTTAGGATATACATATGGTTCTCTAAATGTGTAACTCTCATATTTACTGTTGTGGTCGGTTTTCCAAATTAGCAAATTTGTTGAAACAGATCACAAGTTGGGGATTTGGTTTCTCATTCTCTTGAGATAATTTTATGTATAAATATGTAATCAATCTCATTGAGAAGTTGGAGGAGAGAAAGTAATGTTATGTTGTAGAATTTGATCCAGACTCTATTATAACAATTTCATTCTGATAATACATGCTGGCAATTTCTTAATTCTTGAGTTGTAGACCTTCATTGTGGAGATCCAGATCTGCTCAGTGGAGGAAGGGCCCTCTTCCCTGACCAGATGCTGGTAGTGTTGATTGTAAGTGTGTTATTGTTTAGATTTGCTTATTATTTCATTCATGCTTCCATTCATTAGATTTATCATAGTTGTATGATTTCATTCATTAGATTTATCATAGTTGTATGATTTCATTCATTAGATTTGTTATAGTTGTTGTGTTGTTAATTCATTTGATAGATCGTTGGACAACATAGCACTTATTATTTTAGATTCATGCAATTAGATATTGTTTCATAAGAATAGATTTTGTTTGAAATGTGTTATATTTATAGTTTGGTTTCATGAATAGGTTTTAGGTTTGATTTCTTTTCAAGAAGGTGTGATCTAGTTTACAAAGAGTTTGATTTCATACTAATAGATCAACAGTGTCAGGTAGAAATTGTGTTTGCATAAATCTTGCACGATATATTTGAAATAAAATACTTCATCGGGTTGATAATTTATTTTTGGGAGTTTCAGATGTTTAATTAATTAGACAATTAATCCCACCAACATTTTGGCGTCATTGCCGGGGAAGTTATCAATGGTGCAAAATTACATCTAACATTGTTTTGTAGAGTCATTGTTAAAGTAGGGCATGTAGGTTGCATGATTACATTTCAATTTATTGAATTTACTTTGAGTGTGAATTTTCTGTCTTTGCATTTAGTTTTATTTCATTTTCAATTTTTGGAGCATCAATCTTATCATTCCCCTTAGTGGTGTTGTAAGCACCACCCATTCTACTAACAAGTTGACAGGAACATTCAAAGAAGGAGCCTCAAGATAGAACATGAAGAATCTAATGAAGAGATTACAGGTAAGAAATATGCAGAAGTTGTTACCTTCGAATTTTCCATCAGAGATTCAGGAGGAGTGGCACCAATGAAAAAAATTCCCCCACATGTTCTACCAAAATTTCACGGTTTGGAAAATGAAGCCCCTAATGTATTTTTATTTGAATTTAAATTACTTTGTAGAGGATATTATCGTACTAATGATTAAAAGTTGAATGTGTTTCCCCTTACTCTAAAAGGAACAGCCCTCCGATGGTTCATGAGCCTCGGTGGCAACTGTATACAAACTTGGGAAGACATGAAACATGTATTCTTGAAAAGGTACCAAGATTATTGCAGGGTCAATGAATACATCTTCGAAATGACACAAGGAGAAGAAGAGAGTCCGAAGGAATACATGGAACGTTTTCAATACAATCTTCAAAGATCAAAACACAGACAGTTGGAGAATGAGACCTTGAAAACACTCATACTTAAAGGAATCCAAGATGAATATTTAGAAATCTTAAATCTGATGGGAACGGGTAATGTATTTCAGTTAGCATACGTTGATATTTGTGAGTTATGTAGAAGGTCTTCAAGAGGAAAATTCAGGACTAGTAAGAATTCTAGTAATCCTTCTTTTCAATCTTTGAAATCTGCTGCAAGAACAAGAGATATAGGAGTTGAAATCAGAAATTTATTTGAAATTCCTAAAGCTGATTCACAATTGGGTGTTTTGCAGGGTAAGAAAAATTAGGAGGAAATAAGAGAAGCAAGGGATTTCCCTTTGGATAGTCTTGAAAGTTGTGGTATATGTGACTTGAATCATTCCACTGATTGTTGCCCCTCCATACCCTGGTGAAAGCAACATATCAAACAGATATGGGAGTTGCAGCCAACTCATTGCAACAATCATGGTAACCATGGCCTACATGTATGGTTCAAAACTATATCCCTCTATTTCCTTACTCTCATACTCAATCATTGAATACTCTTCCACCATGGCAGTTGTTGCATCCCCAATTTAACTCTTATCTACCTTATCCACAAGGGTGGAATGACCTATCTTATGATCACATGACCACTCTCCATCATGCTGCAACACAACTTGGTCCTTCAGTATCAACCACACAAACTAATCCTCTACATCATCCACATCAAACTCCTTGGTATCCAACACAATTTCCTGTCCAATCCAACCCCCACCCTAACCATAATAAAACAATACAGTATGCTTACAGTGCTGAACTGCAAAATTTTCCTACATTTCCCTCTTGTTCTACCTCGTCTACACCGCTGCAAAAAGAATGTGCACTATTGCAACAAATCCATACGAGGCCTGAACATGTTTTAAATCCAACACTTGGAAGTGAATTTTCTTGTCATCATCAACAAGTTAACAAGATTAGCAAATTTGATGAAGAACGGACATTGGAACCAAAAATTGAAGCATCCTTTACATCATTAGATCTGAATCTCTTATGCATTCAGGAAGATCAATTTACTAAGGAGCTTCATGGTGTAACAACCATGAGAAATCAAGGGAACAAAGACTATATTTAAGCTTGGTTTCAATTTTTCATCGGTCTACAGCATCATTCCATACTTCAACAATTTTTAGCACCATCCTTTCAAGGGAAGTTTATCTCGCATATCCTAGCATTCATAAATTTATATTTTTCTATTGGGAGTATGAGCATATTTGAGTCACTTCTTTGAAAGTGGCTCCATTGGAAATATGCATAAACTTGAACAATTTTTCTATTTCCAAGTAGAATAGGGTAGGATAGAATAATAGAATAAAACCATGATTTTGTTTTTTTTTAGTTTTTATTTTTGAATAAGTATGCTCTCTTCCAACGCCTTGTTGTGATCTAGAAGATAAGAAAGTAGAAAGATAAGGAATGGGTACAAGATGTTTTCAGGAATGCTTTGGAATTGTTTCAACTATTTGAACAAAATGCTTAAATCATTTTTGTCTTCAATGTTCAAAATTTAATTTTTCTCTGTTTGTTAAAAAAAAAAAATTCCTAAAAACAAAATTACAATAATTAGGGAAGGTGAATGAAAGATCCATAGGAAAATGAGCCAACGATTATGGAATCCTTCAAATTTGAACTTGGGCATGAATTTGTTAGCTGTAACACCCAGCTGTGACTGTCTTGTAGGTGAAAAATCATGAGTTTGAGAAACGTGTGTGTTGCACATCATGGTATTTATTTAGTTTTCATTTATATATAACACATCCATAAAAATACATATTCTTTATTTCAACATTATATCATTTTTAAGAGTTGCAGTTGCAGTTGCAACAGACTATGTAAGTCAATCTAGGTGCTCAATGCTTGAAATTTTTGGTATGGGTGTGTGATATATTTAAATTTACATCATTAAAAAGATTCACACCTATTCTGGTCACTTTTTGGGAGCCATATTTAATTTATTGGATTTTTGTGGCATTTTGGCTTAAATGTTTTACTGAAACACATTCAAGACAATCTGTTTTTGGGAGAAAAAATGGACTTATTTTTAAAACCTATTTACATCCCAAGTATCCATTTCAATCTATTTTCCAAAACAATTTGAATTTTTGATATTGGGCATTAAACGAAAAATTTATGGTCAAAATACTATCGGGGTGTCAAGCAGGAAGCTTAGGAATAGAGCTGGGACAATCACTTTTTGGATGCCTTATTGGACATATCTTGCAAACTTGTTTAATTATTATATTCCCCTATGAATCTAGTTTACAGCTCAATTTGAATCACTCCATTCCGATATCGTATGCAAATTTTATGGCCAAAATACCGACTGCATATCACAAATCAACATTCCTAAAACTTTGTTTCCTAGACTGTTCATTGGCCTATTTGACCCATCAATTATTATTTGATTCAAAACTTGTTTCTAATGGAGATACCTACATGAATATACTTTCATCTCCAATTGTAATCACATAAATCCGTTATCAAACAAAAAATTTAAGCCTAAAGCTGTGACTGTTGGTCTAGTCCAGAATTTGAAAAAACACCTTGTCATGCAGGCTATTACTGAGAAATTTGTAATATAATTACATATAATTTTAAAAAACTGCTTCTAAGGGACATATACCTATAAATTTACTTTCATTTGGCTTTGGAATCACTCAAATCAGACAAGAAATGAATAATTTATGATCAAAACACTGCTGATGGGTATAATTTTTCATTGTTCTCCCACAGGTATGAATTGAATTTATTTCGTTCTTTTTTTTTTCTTTGGATTTGTTTTATAAGGAATTTCTTGTTATTTTTTTCATAAGTGTTGGATGAAGAGAGACCGATCACCTCTCTTCTTCCATCATCTCATGTTTTATTGCAGGCAAGTGCTAGGTTTTTGTAGGTCCTTGGAAGAAGAAGGTAAAGCATGCACGAGTGACTCTTGAAGACTTTTTCTCAATTTGCAAATGTATTGAGCACATAAAATGGATAGATTGATGTGAAAACCATACAAATACCAATGTTTCTGAAGTCAGGTCCCATTGCTACATGCCAAGAATCATTTTAAGACGACATTAAGCTCATCACACTTGTCATAACAATTGCTACCAAAAGAAACCTCTCAAGAAGCCAATTGTTCTATGGTAAATTCATTCAACCTCCTCATTTCAAAACCCTAAAAATACATTCATGCCGAAGTCCCATTTTCCACTGCTTATGTAGTCAACCTTAACCTTTTTATTTGCAATCACTACTACATCACAACTTCACATATACTTTCCACTTTTGAGTTTTATGTCGGTTCTATTTTTCACTATGATTCTTCACAATCATTTATTTTGTACTCATATTGGATGATGTGGATTTCATTAAGGTCCAACTTCCAATGGTCTTGTCCCATCAACTCCAACACATCATCTGAGATCGAGATTAGAGTTTTATAGTGCCCTAGTATCTGCATGAATCAATGGCATATTTCCTTGTTGTTAATCATGGGGATTCATCAATTCCTCTTGATTGACAAATCTTGAAGGTGACTCGACTCCAGGACATTCATTCGTACCTCTCATGATGCACTAAGGTACTTTAGAGCTCACTGTCATCAAAGGTGAGTTGATTCACATTGGTTAATGACATACATTAATGGCTAGTAATCCAATGATTTCTTTCCATGCTCGACTTCAGCACATTCATTTGCATGGTAAGAATTGTACCTCGGTCTTATAGCAGTTGAAGATTATGTGATCTAATGGTTTCAACAGTGACTTGCAACATCATTTGTTTCAGTAGTTTTTCAATTCCTTTCCACTTTCATTCTAGCAGTTGATTTTCAGAATAAGAGAAGGAGCTCTCTGCTTTTGTGGTAGAATTCCTCCTCAGCATTTGTCTCAGTAGTTAGTCTTACATGCAACCATCCCACATCATTTCAGATCAGATTCAACCTCATTCAGTTTCATCTCTCATATACATCTGTATCAGCATCAGATTGGCCTACATAGCTCCAACATACATCAGTCCATTCATGTCAACCAAGGCTTCCATGGAGGTAAAACTTGAGGTAAAATAGCATGAATTTTTATTTATTAAAGATTTAGGAATATGTCATGAAGAACCACTGAGCATTATCCATTTCAATTTTCTATATAGCATTTTATGTCCATCCATTTCCATCCTTTCCCACTCAATTCTAACACTTCATTATTCACGCACATCCAAATCAAGTCCTTCCCTACATTCCCTAGCATCCAAAGCATGAGAAGATGTCTTGTTGTTGCCACACAAGAACCAGCAATAGGTAGAAAAGATATGTTGCTATTAGAAGCATCCCATTCAACACATGTAAGAGCCCACAAATTACTGGAATAAAAAGAAATGGCTTCCCACAAGAGCCAGCAATGAGAAAAGATGCTCTGCTGCCACATAAGAACCAGCAATAAGAAATTGATCAAATTTTTTATTGAAGAATTAGTGTGCAATGAAGGCATGCTCTGCATTTAGTTTATTGGATTCATGATCCATTAATGCATGCATTGGTTCACTTCTACACAATTGTTGCAAGTTTCCAAGTTACCTTCAATTGGCAATCAAGTTGCAATCCATTGACATAGCATTTGATATCTATAATGGAGTATTTAAAGGAAACTTATTTTTGTTGTCAAGATGATATAAGATGTTGTTTATAACACTTTGATGGAAATACTATAGCAGCGTTCATGGAAATAAGCTACCAGGCATGAAACAAGTTGCAAGGTGTTGCACATTATTTTCATGCTTGCTGATACACATCCTTGTTTGAAAGCGATTTATCTTATCATAAGATTTACCAATGGAGCATGATAATAATTTCTTGGGTAGTAGCATTGTGGTTTTGTGGCAACCTCTCTTGCAATTATGAAAATACTTTTATAGCTGATTACACCAATGCTAATAGAAGGGAGTCATTATTAAAAAGAAATTGAAACATTTTCTGTAGTGGTTTGTTTTAGAGGCACTTTTTCCATAGTTATTGCAAGCAACAAAAGAAGCCTATGATGCCATACAACAGGGAAAATTGTTGCTACTATCAAGATGTTCTCTTCATGAATGATTGGGGTTTGTTGTTATTTGGCAATGGTGTTTATGCTCATAAAATATGCAAGGATGTATGATATTGTTTATGTTTTTTGAAGGCATGGAAATTTGATGGCAATGAGTTGAGATGAATATAGGATAGGAGTGCTAATGAATAAAGGATCTATTTGCACTATTTCCCTTTTTACTATTTTCGGCACTCAATCAATAACATTAATGCCTATTCCAAGATTATGAGTGCAACACTTTGAGTCAATTTGCAGAATCTTCTTGAAGATATAATCATCTGGTTTCTTGACTCAGAATTCAAGGCATCCACAACAACATTTTGAAGAATACATGACAATTGGGGAGAAGAATTTGAGTAGCATTGAACAATGGTACCCTTGGTGGCAGCAAGTATCTTATTCTTGTGAGTTGTCCTATAGAAACATATTGAAACAAAGTTGGAATACAACAACCTGTAGCAGCCCTGATACATTTAGACCAACAAATTGAAGGAATTTGGAAACTAGGGACAAGGTTGATTATGCCATGTTTGGTTGATATTTGAGCTATAATAGTCATTGCAGACTTCCAGTGAGCATAAGTACTACAACGACGGGTTGAGCATAAAATATGTAGGGTATACAAGAGATCGTGAGGATGATGCTTTGTAAATAAGTTAAAATGCTTACTTTTCATATTGACATTGTTTTATTTAAAAAGAAAAACCACCACAAATATGTCAAGTTTCAACCCTGTGCACAACTCTTGTTTTACCCGAGGGCAGGTAAAATCTTTAGTTTGGGGGAAAGGAGTGGTTGCTACATCCCATGGTATGGTAAAAATTAATCTTGCAATAGTCACATTTCCAGTCATTGTGGTGTTTTTAGCAGAAAAAGAAGACATGCTTGTTATGGAGAGGGTTAAATCAATGCTTCACAAGTGAATGACTATTTCCAACATTAAGATTCATTTTTGCAAAGCATTATTAGTCTCTTCATTGATAGAATTGGAGCATTTCTATGGCAACTTTGAAAACTACAAAAGTGCAGAAATTGATTTGAGAATATCTTGCAAACCAAGAATCGGATTCTTGTGATTTTTTGACAAGGAATGCATAACATCAAGATGAAAAACTCCAGTAAGTTTCAGCCCAATACAATGCACGGTTTTCGAGAAAATGGCCATCATCACCTACATTTTATTAATAATGTCACAAATTATCTTTTACATTTGTCGTCTCATGAGGACAAGTGACAAGCTTTTATCTTGCACATGTTAAAAAATAAAATTGTAAAATATTCACCACTTAGTCTCAAATTTGAATTTGTGCTTGGTAAAAAATTAAAATAAAATATCGAAAGACATTGCACAAAAAGGACATGCTTTGCATCATTGAATGCATAGACGAATGTTTTGTATGCTCAGGTTGGATTCATAAATAAATTATAGAGAAATTACTTATGTTAATCTTATTATATCAAACATGTGTCAAGTATTATGCTCTAACCTCCATTCCATGAGACATTGTTTCTATAATTAATAGATAAAGTAAAAAATTAACAAACTATCTAAAAATAATAGACTTAGTGGTATTCATCAATAATTTCCTTTAGATATCATTGCACCGAAGAGGTGCATTCTATAGCCCAGTAGGGGAGAGATGTATAACTTCTTTCGTGCTCATACTATGGTTAATAAGTGTCTTTTATAAAAAATAATAAAATATTATTAAAAATAACTTATAGACTTAATTTAAATTTAAATAATTTAGAATTGCATATATATAAAACAACATAAATTAAATAAACTAAAATTATATTCTACTCTAAAAAAAGAGTTTACACCTTTAAAGATTTGATCCCTCTCGATACTTGGTTTATATAGATCTCATAAAACTTGTATCTAAAAATAACAGACTTGGTGATATTCATAAGAATTTCCTTTAGCTATCATTTATATGAATTCCATAAAACTTTGAGTCATAGAGATGTTAACCTCAATATTCAATGATGAATGGATTCATGTTATCGTTGCATAATCCAATTATAGGTTCATAAAGGAAGTAATGTTATACAAGGTCCATTATAGTTTTTTCTCCTAATGAGGCCTACCATTAACATATCAAAATGTGTTATTTAAAAATTTAAATGACGCTAACTACCATGGTTCAGCATGCTATGTCATTTGTTCAACAAACAAATCCAAGGTGCATAAGTAAACTAGCATATACATGCATATAGAACAAACCCTCTAGGCGTTCACAAAATTGCCATTGTTTAAATTATATTGTGATTTATAACCTTTTGAAATTTAAAAAAAAAAACTATCTTTATAAACATTATTAGATTTGTTATCTAAAATTATAAAATATATTATTATTATAAAAAAAATACTCACAAAATTATTATTATAAAGGTGATGAAAAATATCTATACTTATAGAAAATTATTAATACCACTTATCATCACTAATGTGACGAGAGACAACTAAAATTAGACTATTTGATTCACACTGTTAGAATAATATATTTAAATATGAAAACCTTTATTCCAATATACTATTGTTATAGCAACTTGGAGGAAGTGTCTTCTTACAAATACCTAAGAATTGATATTCATCACAAGCTCAACTAGGACTATAGCATTAAGAAAAGGATTAATGGAGGGTGGAAAGCTTATTTTGGTCTTGAAAATAATTATAAAGCAACGAACCTTGTGACGTGGGATAAAAATAAGCTCCTCTTTGAAACTTTAGTCACTCCTCTTATCTTGTATGGATGTGAGGTTTGGGGTTGCAGCATCTCTAGAGAATCTTGGAGAAAGATTGAGCAAATCCAGAAGCATTTTATAACGTATAACCTCAAAATTAAAAGCAATACACCCTACCCTATTCTCCTTATAAAAGTGGGTCTTTCCCTATCGAGAGCCTAGCTATGACTAGGCTCCTGTTGTACAAGCACAAAATCAATAACATAGGAGACCATAGACTTCCTAAACTAGCTTTAAAATCCAGCCAAAACCACCCAAGGCTCAAGCGAGGTTGGTATAAAGATACCAGGGCTTGGTTAAACCGTTGGGAGATCGATGAAAATGTTGCTTTGCAAAATATAAATAACATTAAAAATATTGTCACTTCTAAGTTTAAGGAGAAAATGTGGTGTGAGAAAGATTTAGGGGATAAAAGAAAATTAAGATATTATAAGGAAGTCATCAACCCTATTCTAGAAGATCAAAAGTATCTCTCGGTTTTAACTAGTTCAAAGAAAAAAATTAATATAGCTAAGATAAGAACAAACTCTCATGAGCTTCATAGTGAAACTGGTCGTTGGATAGTTCCTAAAACACCATGGGTAGAAAGGATCTGCCATCTCTGTGAGAATATGGACATTGACGATGAAAAACACTTCCTCTTAGAATGTCCTCCACACACTCACATTAGGTCTCAGTTTCATAATCTTTGTTGCAATCCCGACCTTCCTAGCCTTTTAACTTGTCAAAATTATATTGAGCTGGGGACGCTTCTCTCCAAGCTCTTTGAGCATAGAAATACAATTTTAAAATAAACTTAATAATTTGTTTTTTTGGGTTCAATAGACCAAAGTTTGGTCTTAAGGACATTAACCATCATCATCATCATCATATTATTTTTAAAATTACAATGATGATGAGTTAATTAATTTTTAACTTGTTTAAAAATAAATATTTATGATTTTAAATATGAGATATACTTATAATGTTTTAAGCTCAATTAAATTATAATTATTTTTAAATTAATTTTAATTTTGATATATAAAATTAAATATTTAGAATTTTTTTTTGTTTCTTATTGTACTATAGACATTAACAAAAACAAAATTAAATAAAAATCATCAAGAAATGATGTTATTAGTTTTAAAATTACAATGATGGTGAGTTAATTAATTTTTAAGTGGTTTACGAATAAATATATAATGTTTAAAAATGAGATACATTTTTAATGTTTTAAAATTAAATTATAATTATTTGAGTTAATTAATTAATTTATAAATAAATATATATAATTTTTAAATATGAAATATATTTATAATGTTTTAAGTTCAATTAAAACATTAATAATGTCAAAAATATTATTATTTCTAAGTTTAAAGAGAATTTTTAGTGTGAGGAAAATTTAGCAGTCTTTGTAGTAACTTGCTCACTGAAAAAAAATTAATATAGCCAAGATTAGAACGTTAGAACGAACTCTCATGAACTCCATAGTTAAACAAGGCTTTGGTCTATTCCTAAAACTCCATGAGCAGAAAGGGTTTGCCATATGTGTGAATCTATGAGCTTTGATGATGAAAGTCACTTTCTCTTAGAGTGCCTTGCTTACACCCATATAAGATCTGAGTTTCATATATTTGGTAAAATATAAACCTTTATAACCTCCTAACTTGTAAATTCTATAATGCTAGAAAAGCTTCTTGACAAGCTTTTGGAGCACATAAACAAGATTTTAAAATAAACCAAGTATTTTCCTTTTTAAAATTAATCATCATCATTATCATAAAATTAAATATCTAAAAAAAATCTTATTATAAATATAAAAATTAACCAAAAAAAAATATGACCGTAAGCTTTACTCGCGTCAGTCATATATATATGTATATATATATAACGCTAGGCTATACTCCCGTGAGTCCACAAGACCAAACCCCATTACAATCTTTTGAAATTTTTAAATATGAGATATATTCCTAATTTTACAAGTTCATTCAGATTGCAACTACTTTGACCATCATTTACATTATTAAAAATAAATATACCATCAAATTAAATTTAAATTTAAAATTAACCGTTAGACTCGAATGTTAAAATCCAGTCCCAACTCGAGTGCGGGTCAACAGAACACCTTTATCACTTGAAGAAGTTTTCACCGAAAGAAAATTTAGTGGATTCACGAGCAACGGCACACAGGTTTGACCATGGAAATTGGATTGGTGGAAGGAGTCCATGGACTTAATAGGAATGCGCATTACAGGCTGTTCTGCGCGTAATGTGTCATTAGCGAGCATGAGATTTACTCGATTCATGCGGGACTATTATACTTAGTCTACTCTACTCTACTCCAGTCAGCTTCAGCTTCTCAAGTTGCAAATTGCAATCAAGCCCTTTGTAATCCAGCTGTTATGGATGCCAAACATCCCTCTTCAATTCCATACTTAAAACCCCAATTACTCCACAAACCATCATATCCCTATGTTGTACCTCCCTAACAGCTTAAATTTCTCTGCAAAACTCTATGGATAACGAAGCTAATTCCTTTCTCCTTGAGAAATCTTTGGTCATTTCTTCAGAAGTAACAGATGCAAGCAGCAAATCTGCATCTTCAGCTAGGGCTGGGAAGAGGAGGATTCGAACGCACGACGAGTCTGCCGTTTCTCCGCCGCGGGAGAGCAAGTTAATTAAGGTGCAATATCCAACATACAGAGGCGTACGCCGTCGTAGTTGGGGAAAATGGGTGTCTGAAATTCGGGAACCAAAAAAGAAAAGGCGAATCTGGCTGGGCTCCTTCGATACGCCAGAGATGGCCGCCCGAGCTTACGACGTGGCGTCCTTCCACCTGAAGGGCGAGAAGCACGCGTTGCTTAATTTCCCAGAGCTCATTCATTATTTTCCACGACCGATTTCTTTGTCTCCGCGCCATATTCAAGCTGCCGCTACAGAAGCAGCCGTTGCATGCTATCCCAATAAACAAGAAAGGAGAAACCCTAGAAACCCTCCGGTAAGAAATGAGCCCTCCTCTTCCTCCTCCCCCTGTGACCAACTATATACAGTAATTAACTCGGACTTGGAGACCGAGGTATCAGTGCAAATGGATGCTGGTAATTCCTTATCAGTTTGTGTACCAACAGAAGGCGTTGGTGGGTCTGTTACTGTGGAGGAGGAGGACTTGTTCGAATCCTTCAACTTATTTACAAATTTGGCAGAAGCTCTTATGCTTTCTCCCCCTCCTCTTATTCATGAAGAGGAGAAAAATTTGGAGGAAGACTTTCTTTGGTCTGGACTTTGATAGAACTACAAGAGATTCATGTGACCCCTTGTAACAACAGAGTCATTTCAATCCATGGAAGCCCCTAACAGAAGGATCAAATTTATTATCTTTCAACACCCTTAATATTAATAGAAAGATCGAATTTATTTTCATTACAAAATTACGGTGTGATTTATATCTGCGGTTCTGCCGGTCATAGCACATGCCACCAGGAACGGAGCTTGATCTGCGGTTTGTAGAACTTGCCACTGGTAATGGAGCTTGTATTTCAAAAGAAGAGTTTACCATATACTTTGTAACATGGTTTATTTTAACTTTAAACTTACTAAAGATGTGATAGTTTATAGAGATGTCAAGGATATATATATATAATTTCATTATTTATTAAAAAAATTATCATAAAACATATGAAACATATAAAAATAGTGTTTGCTGAGTGATGATGTTTAGATTTGGTAAAATAAAATAGTTATGATTTTTTTAAATGAAAAAACAACAAAATAAGAAGAAGAAAATGAAAAATCAAATAAATGAAAATTAACGATGCATTTTCCTTTTGTTATTAATTATCTAGTTAAACTATACAAATTTTAAACACTACCAACTATGTAACATTTCCATTTCTCTCTCAACCTAAATCCAAATCTAAAGCATCAATAAAGGTTTATTACGAAGTTACTTTAGTGATCAAGCAAAGAGAATGGGATAACAAGGGTCAATCGATTTCATAGTCAAGTAAAATCCCTTTGGTATTTGAATATGGATAAAAATATATTGCTACTTCTAAGAAGGTAAATAACAAACAACAAAATTGTATACGATTAGGCCTTATTGGCGTGTAACATATGTGAAAATCACTTGGGCTCCTACAAAGTGTGAACAAGTTTACAAATCTCCAAAAAAGCATATATAAAATGAAACAAGTAAGCAACAAAATAATTGATCCAGCTAAATGCATTAAAATCATATCTCGACATTTTCCCTTAGTAAAAGGATGCTCCTCTTACCTCACACTTTGAGAATCTTTCAAGAATCTTTCTTTTGAGGTGGGGATTTGAGAAGATTATAATAAAAAGTGAGAAAAGTAGAAAATTTACATTGAAAAAAATATAAACTAAGAGGCATTACCTAAACCAAGAAGTGAGAGAAATAGATATAAATTAAAACACATTCTTTAAGAAGGATAATGATGGAAATGAGAATAGGGGAAAGACCCAAAAGCATACAGACTTCATAAGTTAGGTTAAATCCCTCCTTTAAGGTAGGGATTTGAGAAGAAAATCATTCAAATTGAGAAGAGAAAGTTCTATACAACCACCAAGAGATGTAAATCTCCCAACCCAAAAACTAACAGGAAGGAGCCAAACTTATAACTAAGAACAATGCATAACAACTAAAAAGAATCCTTAAGTAACGAGGATGACGGAGATAGGAAATTGAGTAAGATCCAACATCATATATGACTAACGCACAAGAGTAATGTTATGTAATACTTTGATAAATGAATGTCCAAAATATGAGAGAGAGAGGAGGAGGAGGAGGAGGAGGAGGAAGACGAAGAGCCTATTTACAAACAACTAATTCTTAGGGAGTGCTCAAATTTCATCCATGAATTAGGGCCACACAACTCTCTTTTTCACAATCATTCTATAGGATTTCACATTGAAACCTTAAGTGTCAAAATATGACCATGTCTAATAGGAATCAAAATAGGTCTTTCTTCCATACTAAAGAAAATCAATTAGGCAACAAAATAATTGCACATAGGATGCGATAACGAAAAAATACTTGCAATAATATGTGTGCCAAAAGAGCAATAAAAGTGCGATAAACCTTGAGCAATAAATAGAATATTCCCTCTAAGGATGGGGGAGGGGGGGTGGTGAATGTGGTCCCATATGGGTTTCTAACCACATAGAGAGATAATTGGGATTGTAATAAATGAAATATTACCCAACTTAAACAACAATGACTAGAGGAAGTCCAAATGGGAGGGCATGCAACCAAAATATGATCAATTAATGGGTAATAAAGGAATCACCATGGGAGTGAACAACTCCAAAACCAATTTGTACACCAAATACTAATCAAATAAGACCCTAATACTAGGTTGAGGTCCCAAAATCACCAATATATAGAAAATTCACTCAAAGTGTCACGTCCCCTCCCATCAATCTGACCCACGAAGGGAACATGAACGATGTGAGGGGTGCTAGAATTAACCCCCATGGCCAAATTACAAAATTCACATACACTTAAAAGCATGTGCAAATGAAGGATAAGATACACATAAAAAATAAACTCCATTAATGCACACACAACACACAATTACTATCATGTTCATCACAAGCATAACAACGTAATAGTGCCAAAAAGAACTCATTTTCAGGCTCTTCACATGCATTCAATTCAATAAATCAACTCGAATAATTATTCAATTTGAAATAAACAAGCATTCATTCATAACATTGAAATTATGATTAAGCATAAGCAACAGTAAACACTTATCTTTAATTGAAGTTGTACAAGCAACTGGCTATGGAAGACCAATGCTCAACCCAATTGTAGGTCTATGTCTAGACTATACTCTTTTAGCTGAGAGACCATGCTTGAGGTCGGCAAGGTATCCACTAAGGAGGAACCACTCAAGCTCCCTCATAGTCATAAGGACAAATACTCATGTTAATCCAACACACAAGTGGGTCTACCAAGCTAGTATCGGAGGAAGCGAAGGAGATAGATAAGACAATGAGCTCAACCATAGAGCTACAGGAATCTCAATTGAACTCATCCATTCTTGGCACCCATAATAACCAACACACAAGAAGGTCTCCTTCATTGCTACATAGTCCCTAAGGATCCCCCTTCCCTCTTGTGCTCTTCAAGGTGGCACAGAAAGGTACAAGGTGCTAAATATTCAGAGATTCTTGCATTCACTAGATTTATTAAATAATAATGACCTCTGATATCACTCCCGTTTCAATCCACTCTTATGTTTTTCAAAATTATGGGCGCGTGACTCTCTATCACAAAATTCCACTCTCAGGATTTCAGATATGGATCTTCGTATGTATTTTTGGGCTTTTGGAACTCTCACATTATCCCCAGGGTTTATGTCTATGGATTCCCCACTGGATTTCACTCCTCACATGAATTTGTGGGTGTTTTTGGCACATCAAAATGTGGTGTCTTTCCAAGTTTTCATTTACTATCTTTCCATAGATGGGAATGCATAACAAGATCTGATTTACAGTCTGGTTGTTCCACCATAGGATAGTGTTAAGCTCTTAATGGTGACCACGGTGGGGTCACTCAGTGAACTTATTGCATAGCACGACCGTTCACAGGATATTAAAGAATATCCCTAATTTTAGTAAATATGGGAAAATTCCTCCTAAAATTCTATTGTTGAATCCCCCTCCCAATATACCTTTCCAATTAATAAAACCTCTAGTTTCACCATATATTGTAGGTATCCATTTTCATCAACCCATTTTTAATACCCCCTTTATATCATATTGTCAAGTTGTAACAAACAGGATCCCTAACGCAATTTCAGCAGCTAAGTCTCAGAGTGAATAATATTTCAGAAGATAATTTGTTAGATCTCTTTATTGTAACCTTGAAAGATTACATTCCACATGAGGTGTGTCCCTTTGAACCATCATCCCTAGAGAAGGTTTTCATGATGGCAAGGAATATTGAAAGTAAAAATATGGTAATGACTGCTAGAAAAGCCTTCTCCAACACGTATAGAGAAAATAATGTTCCTTCTTATAAACCACCACAAAGGTTGACACCCCAACAACTACATGAAAGAAGAGAAAAAGGATTGTGCTTTAATTGTGACAGGAAGTATAGTAAGGGACATAAGTGCAACGAGAAGAATTTATTCTACATATATTGTGAAGAGGAAGAACCAAAAGAAGAGGAAGCATCTCAAGAATATGTGGCTTCAGAAGAAATAGATGAAGGGTTGTGTATATGACACTTTTTGTTCTCCTATTTCTGCCTCGTTTATGAACTTTTCAACTTGTTCCTATACCATCACTAGCTCTCTTGACCACAATTAGCAAGGGTTTGGCTTCGGTAAGGATTTATTGTGTTTTACCTGATATTTTCCATTTGCTGATGATTTGGATAGAGTTATGTTGCCATAATTTCCTACTAAAAAAGTGGCGTTTCAGGTTCACTGTTATTCTAATTTCAGGTTACATAATGGAGTAATCATGGAAGGCTACAAAGACTTGCAGATAAGTCTCAAGTTTATACATATTATGAAAGAAAAAGCTAAATGTATAGTTTGATCAAGGCTCCTGGTCAGTTTAATGTGATCCTATTGATCATTATACATCATTGTTTGTTAAGCTATTGAATGCATTTCATGGTTCTGTAGCCAATTCGAAGATCAGTAATTCTGTAGCGAGCTCAAGGATTGCAGAACCAGTCAATGAATTTTAATTTGTTGGTTCATCTAATGAATTTGTTTATTGTTCCTATATATTTTTAGAATGAACTCCACTCTTCACACTACTAGCACTTGATTGTCTCACGAGATCTTTCGAAAATCAAAATGATGAGCCTTATTTGGAAATAGGTTGTAACTTTACACTTCATAATTTTCTCTATGGGTGTTGATGTATAAAAACTTGGAATCCTCCCCAAGGGGGGTTAGCGATCATTTTACACGGACTTATTGAACGTTGTTGTAATTAGACTCTATTATATAAACCTGCTACTTTCCTAATTTCAGACGTGTTAATCAAATTGGTGTGAGTGATTGGCTTGTTCAGCCCCTGTCTCAGAAGGCAGGGACCCATTCCGTGACAGGTGTTGTTTTAGTTAGGATTTTCCTTCGTGCATGCAGACTAATATTTAATTTATTGTTTTTCATTTATAATTTGTTGTGATGATCATAGTTGGGTGTGAATGCTTAAATTATGATATGATCAAGTAGTGTAACCATTTATTATAACTATTGAATGCAGAGGGATGCGTGGATGGTGAATGTTGGATCAAAGAAATAACTTTGTGGTGAAATAGTCGCATTAAATATTTCTTGGAATTTTGTTGTTAGAAATAGAAGCATGCTGCTAAAACTTAATTAATCCATTACGATTCTATTACTGTAGTTGTTGTTTTATTGAATTTGTTTCTTACAAGAATTAATGAGTTGATTAATTTAGATCCCATTATTGAATTTATTTTCATAGCGTAGCGAGGTAATCAGTTGTAATCAATAGACAACGCTTCTAGTTGGAGTGATTGCAATTCTTTTCCTGTAGTAGTAATTTTGTTAGAAAGACCATTCACCACGCAGTTGCATTTTTAATCTAGTTTTACTAGTTCCTTGAATTCCTTTGTATCACAAATCATTCAGATTACAATGTCTGACATAAACATTGTCAGGTAGCTCATAAGCCTCTGGAACCCTGGGTCAACAATTTATGTACAACTTTCCATTGCATTTTATTAAAAGGTGAAAGAAGAGCTCGTCAATTTGGCGTTGTTGCTGGGGAGCTGCCAAGGACATTGCAATTTTGGTTGATTGTTTTGATTATGTGGGCATTATCTATCCATTTTTACTTCGAGTGTGTTGTGTATGATATTTTCTGAAAAATACTCTTGTGTGATTTCAAAGGAGGGATGAGTAATACGCATAGACAGTTCCACTAGAATATTTCCTACCGCAGGTCTCTATGTTTCTGAATCATGCCAATTATCCATGCATAGAAAATGAGATAGTACAGGTAGGCTTGTATATGCATATGATAAGCCCCAGGAACTAACCGTGCAAGAAGTGCAGGAAGCTCAATAAGAGGAGGACGTACTTGAAGGAGGCCATCTTCTACCAGTATTCCAAAGCAAGAGAGGCCCTAAGCATTCCACCACTCCCACTGACCGAACAGTTGTACCAATGCATGTTAATGAAAACCTGTCAGTGACAAAATTTGTTCAGGAAGAAGGGCTTCCCAATAATTTAAGTGGTGACAACCAATTGAGCAAGGAACAATAGTCTACCGAATTTCCATTGTCATCTAGATCAGCTACATTGGAAGACTTTTGGGTAAAGATGGATGGAAGGGGAGATCACATTCCAAATAGAGAAGACACAAAATGAGGAGAGACGAATGGAGAGGAATCAAGTATCAGAACCAATACCTTTGAATTCCCAATCAGAAATTCAGGGACTAAACTGGAAAACCCGATGAAAAACATCCCACATTCAACATTGCCGAATTTTCATGGTATGGCAAGTGAGGACCTAAACACATTTCTGTTTGAATTTGATGTCCTTTGTATAAGTTATGATTACATTACGAATCAGCAGAAACAAAAACATTTTCCATCCACATTGAATAATCTGGCACTTAGGTGGTTCATGGGGTTGGGAGGGGACAACATTGCAACATGGGCCTAGATGAAGAAAGTATTCATGGATAAATATTAAGAATATTTCAAAGATAAGTTTCGCAAGGAAGCAATCTTTAAAATGACCCAGCAAGAGGAAGAAAACTTAGAGGACTATGTGGAGAGATTTCCATACAAGCTGCAAAGATCAAGACAAAATGCGCTAAGCTATGATACATTGAAAATTATTCTCTTACGAGGAATCAAAGATGATTTCCTTGAGTTACTAAATTTAATGGGTGCAGGGGATGTATCTCTACTTAAGTATGCAGAAATATGCAACCTCTACAGAAGATATTCAAGGAATGCCTCTAGGTCAGGAAAAGGGATGAGATATGCAGTGAACAGAACCACCAAGAATTCAAGGGAAGGAGTTTCAAGGGTTGAGATTGACAATCTCCTGGAGGATCATAAAAATGATATACTTAGCTCTTAGATTTCTCAATTGGATGCACTTCAAGCAAAGAAAAGGAAAGAAGAGGAAGATTGAGATTTAGCCATTTTTTGCCTTAGATGCATAAAAAGGCACCCTCTCAGGAGCTGACCATTAGACAAAGTGGAAATATGCCTTCTATGTGACCAAGAGCATCCTACAAAAGAATGCCCCTCACTTCTAGGACTTAAGGCTATATATGCGGAAGCAGGGACAGATGCAGAACTTGTTTACTTCATATCTCAAAAGCGCCCATGGAAACCTTAACCTTTTGGTACGATGCTAGATCCTACCCAATCATTTATTCCTTATTGGAATAATGCTCAAATACACCAACCACAAGTCTCACAAGGTTCACAAGTCCCACAAAACTCCCAACCTTGGTATCCACCTATGCCACAACAAACCTAGGCACCTCCATACTCACAAAACAACCCCTGCAAACCAAACAGGAGAAATCTAGGCTTTGGGAATCAACAACAAATCTAATCACAAACTCCTCAAATGCAAAAACCCCAATTCCAATTCACACTAGTACAACCATTAATGCAACCTCCTCCACAACCCGAGTTAACACTACCATTGAACAATTCACCTCCTAGACCACCCCTTCCTACAAAACCCACTCCTAACTCCAATAATAAGGTTGGACACCCTGTAATGGCTACTAAGTTACCTAATTATCCACACTATTCCATTTCCACAGTAGTTTTCCATGACATCCAATTACACTCTGGAAGAAATATCAATAAAACTATCTCTCCCATAATTACAGAGGAAGAAAATGAAGACACCAAATACCTTACCAGTTCAGTATGAAGAAACACTAGAGATCTTACTTTCTCAATGAAGATAATCTCCCACCCATCCCACCAAGGAAACTACAAGAAACAGATAAAAAATGACATCCACTATACCGTCAGCTCTTAATTGTTGACAAACTAATGCCTCAGTCATAATTTGATCTCCTGGGAGAATTACAAAATGTTTATGTGAAGATTCCACTATTCCAAGCTATTAGAGGCATCCCCATTTATTCCAAAGCTGTTAGAGAGTTATGTTTAAATAAACTGGGAAGAAAGAGGAAGGATCCCCCAGCAGTCCATGTGATAGGATACTTGGAAAAATTGATGATGAGGAACACCCTTGCTGCTAAGTTCATTTTGACCCTGTAAGTCCCATTGTCAAGGTACAAATCAATGGAATTTCTCTCTCCAACACACTGATAGATTTAGGAACAACCATTACTGTCATGATTAAACACACAATGGAGAGACTAGGCCTCACAAATCTTCGGCAAACTACTATTGTTTTACAGTTGGCTGATTAATCTCCTGTAATACCAGAAGGAATTATATAATATATTGTCATTTCAATGGATTCATGGGAATACCCAGTGGAATTTATGGTTCTGCAGACAAAATAAAACTTGGGAGGATATCCTTTAATTTTGGGTTAACCATGGTTGGCTACAACTTATTCCTATATTGGATTTCGATTAGGAAACATGCGCATATCTCATGGGAGTGTTTTCAAGGAATTGACATTGTATCCTCATGTGAATCCAATAATACAACAAGAATTTCCCTTGTGGCCAGGTGAGGAGGAATCCGAGCAAGCAGATAAGACCTTACATCTCTACATGATTGAAAAAAAATTGGCAGTAAAACAACCAGCTGAGGATGAGTTGATCAGTCAATTTTTGACAAATTCCATCCCTTCTTTGGATTTCAAGGAATTATTCAATTCAATATGTGTTACCCATCAAACTGACACTATATCGAGCTCATCTATTACCCTCGACACTAAATCTAAGATCCCTAATGATTCTATGATCAAAGAAGTGGAAACTGAACCTGTAAAGACATTAAAAATCAGCTCTGCATTGTCAGATCAACAAACATAGATGCTTATCTCTATATTAAAGAAACATAAAAATGCATTTTCTTGGGATTACAGTGACATGAAGGGTCTCCACCCTGATTTGTGTACGCGTCATATTTATACAAAAGGATACTACAGACCTATCAAGCAACCTCAGCGCATAATGAATCCTACATTAAGGGAGGTGATCAAAGAGGAAATTCAAAAGTTGTTGGTTGCAAATTTTATTTATCCTATCTTAGATAGCAAATGGGTTTCCTCACTGGTTATAGTTCCTAAAAAGAATGGAAAATGGTGAATCTGTGTTGATTATAGAGAACTGAACAAAGAAACACATAAGGACCATTTTCCATTGCCTTTCATTGATCATGTGTTGGACACACTAGCAGGAAAAAAGTATTGCTCCTTCATGGATGGATTCAGTGGTTACAATCATATCAGTGTAGCACCAGAAGATCAAGAGAAAACAACCTTTACATGCCCATTGGGTACTTTCTCATACCAGGTGTTACCTTGTGGATTATGCAACACCCCTTGTTGGAATATCCTAAACCCATCCATAAAAAAATTAATCATTATTTGATTAATTTCCTACCCACTAGCTTAGATAGTTGGCATCCACTTGCACCTTAGAGTCAACACTTTCCATCTATATCCCAGGAATGATTTATTTATGATTCTAGGTTGATCTTGACCACTTTATGGCCATCCAGAATTGGTAACTGTACTTTACAATAGAATCTGGTTTATTCTGCTTTATCCAACTTTTATGTGGATAAGGTAAAGCTAGTCAACTAGGAAACTGACAGCTTTTGTTTCCAACCCATCCTCAATTATTTTATCTCCATATTCCAATATTAGCAAGTCCTTCCTTCACTCATCATCACTCACACATGTTATTTCTAATTCATGAGGTCCTTGATAGATTAGGAATGTGCTTTAGCCAACTATGGGGTTTATCATAATTAGTAAGCCTGCTTTATGAGCTAGCTTGAGTTGTCTTCTAGCAACTCCTTTTTCCTTTATAAGGATGATAACCTATGTAATAATATCATTATCATTTATTGATCATTCATTAATGTGTGTTCATTAATTCTTCTTCTTCTCTCCTTATGCTAATTCTCTACAATTCTCTGTGAGGTTAATTGTGCCTAGATCCTTAGCTTGTTTATGAAATTCCTTATGTCATCAAGGATTTAGAATTTATACATGGTATCAGAGATGAGGATATCAAAGCTCTACATGATATCATATCTTTGAGAGTTCATTAATTAATCCTCCTTTTCATATTTGCAGGTTTATTTTGCAGGTACAACTTCAAATGGATTCAAGAGTATCAGTTCTTCTTCTTTCTCCATTCACAAGCTATTCAGAGTGGAAAATGAAGATGATTTCATCTCTAAAGAGATAAGGTCTGTATGAGATATCTATTGGATCTAGTGAAGAGTCTTATGAAGATCCAAGTGACTGGTTGAATGACTGTGATAGAGAAATTGGATCTATTTTTCTAGCTATCTCTCCAAGCATGTGCTACCTTATTGATTATGTTGAATACCCAAAGGATCTCTGGACAACATTGGATAGAGTTTTGGGAAAGCACAATGATGATCCTTCTAGCTATGTGGATAGTGCCTCTAGCTCCACAATGATTTATCTCTCTCAAGATGTCTCGGACTCTACAGACTCTGATGAAGTTGATCATGAAGATGAAGTTTCTTATACAGTTCCCGTTGCTACTACTCTCCTTGATTAGAATGCTTCCTATTTCAATCAAGAAGCAAATATTGAAGATCCATATTTTTCTATGGCTCTTGAAGTAGAAGATCTTGATTCATCTTCTTATGATGTTTTGTCCCTGTTATAGATGGTTTTACCACACCTACTGGATCACATATTTATGGCCTTCCATATCCCTCTACGGACTCTTTGGACCCCATGGACTTATATTATACTTTGATGTTCCAAGATCATCCCTAAAAATTGCTTGTTTATACCTATACACGACTTTTAAAGCAATACTCGCGTGTATACGCATCTTTTGACCTCAAACCCACGTACATCGGGATGTGTGCATAGTGACAAATATTTTTGGAGTTTTCCTCATATGAGCTTGAATATCTTGTCTCTTGGCCTTCCATATTCCTTGCGAACGCTCGGATTCAACCCTCCATTACCTCTTTGGAGTGCTATATAAGGAACCCCTTGGATACATTGAAGGAAGAGAAATTAAAGAGTAAGGAAACTATAGTCCATTGTTGCCTCAATTTTGCTTATACTTGAGTCTGCATCCCTTTATCCCTTGGAGCACATAGTGTTCTTCCCAAGCTTGCCTTTGCTTTGTGAGCTTGCTATCGAGAGATGGAGGATTGAAGTGGTGGAGTCCCAGGTGGAGGAATCAGTTTCTTCGGTTCGCAGAAGTGCCGACAGAGTTTGTCACTATTGTATCTCTGATTTATTAATAGAAATATCTTTTCCTATCCAATTCTTGTGCATTTTGAATATGAATATTGAATCCATGGATGTAATTACTTGCTTATACATGATTTATTATATATGATAGAGTAGCTCTAACACGTTTATATATATCATGCTTTCTTTGTTTGTTGTTGTTGAGAGAAATTATAATTGCAATTGCATTGGAAAAGCTGAATGGGGATATACTTCAACCGTCCGAAATAAGGTACGATTCTATATCCCTTAGTGTTAGATTTGATTACTGCTCTTGCATATTGGGAAAGATTGATTTCTGGTGTCATACTGTTTGTTTTGGTACCCCCAAGCCATATGAAGTTTCTCTCCATAATAGAATTGGTGACTCCGCTGGGGATGGTCCTTGTTTTTATTTGGGGTTGGGGGCACAATGTGCTTGACTTTCTCTCTGTTTCTCCCTGTTTCTGTGTTGCATTTAGCAGCATGTTCATCCATTGACACTCCCCTCGAGTGGTTTGACCCTTGGCCTTCTTTTTACCAGTTTGTTCTCTGTATACGCAGGTTCTTGACCAAAAGTCACGTACATATGCAGGTTTTTGGCCAAAAGTCGTGTATACACATAGGTTTTTGGCCAAAAGTCACGTATACATGCAGGCTTTTTGGCCAAAAGTCGCGTACATATGTTGTTGTTATTTAAACAGTCGTGTACATCTTCCCTTTTTTGGTTGAGTTTGATGTGGGAAGTTGTTGGGTGGGTTGTGAGTGAGGCTGGGTCTTCTTGGGTTCTAATGTTGTCTATTGATTGCTTCTTTTGTGACCAGAGACCTCTTTTTTCATTGATTTTTCTTTGAAATTAGTTTTAGTAATTTATATCCTTTTTTGTTTTGCCATTAGTGCATTAGTCTTTTTGTCTCGATGTATTGCTTGGATTATGTTTGATGCTCGCTGCAGAGATTGAGAAGGTTAATGAATTTAATTGCATTTTCATTCTTTTATATTGAAAATACAAAATAGTTGCATTCTTACTTGCATCTCACATATGGATTTAAGGAGGTACTTGCATTGGATTGCTTGGATGAGAGTTGTGTTTAGGATTTCATATAGGAAGGATTGCATTGGAATTCGGAAAAGAATGAATATTTATGCATCTCATGTAGTGGCATACCTCGTTTTTCATTCGACAAAATTGCACTTGGCATTGTTTGTTAGGTGTGCACATTTATTTCACTGTTGAGTCATAATACCATTAGTTGCACGACCATTTCCCTTTGAGTAATCACAACCATTAAAATCAATGCTAAATTAAAATGAACTACACATTTTTCTTTGATAGGGTTCACCAACAAGATTAGGTTTTAGAGTCTTGGAATAATTCATTGTGAGTCAATTCTCCAAGACTACTAAACGAAACAAGTAGGTGTCTATCCAAGTGAGATAGAGAGATCCTTGGTATAATTAGTGTTTCTCAAGAGGCTCCTCTTACACAAGAGTTAAGCATGAGTCAACGTACACGATTGTAGTTGGGATAGCCCTTGGCCATTTTCTGTGAGCGCCGAAGATCTTTCCAGGATTGTATTCATATATGGGGGATTTTGAGGTACCAATTGGTGCTTTCAAGCTTTAGGCTTTGCTACCCTGCCCATACGGTCGATCTTTCCTGCAACTGTCCACCTGAGCATTGGTTATATTGGGGTGACCTTAGTTGCCTTACCTAGGTATCACATGGGGTACTTGTAGAGGTTATTCTGTGAGTGTCATGGCCAGGTAGGGGTCGGACAACACATTCGCTTTAAGTGTTGAAGCCGACGGCCACTATAATTGGTTGCATACCTCCGCTTGTAGTGTATGGGAGTCTCGAGCCTCTCCTAGGCGAGACATACATGCTGCATTCAGGATCTCACTTATCCTCCCCTTGGCTTGCTTTCATTTTGGTTGTATATTCTCTTAGGAGTGTGCTCTTTGTGTGCTAGTTGGATTTTGGTATCGCGTTTACTTATGTATATTCATGTTCTCTTGAGTTATGGTCCTTTTATGTTTAGCATTCCTGATATCACTACTAGTATCCCATCACCCGCTCCAGGTCCTAATGTAGACCCTAGTGTTGGAATGGGGGGCACCATGGTCCCTTACCTTGCTCATAGATTCGGGAGTGGTCATATTCCATCCTTTACTCCATTTGCAGAGGATTTTCACTCCCTTCGTTTGGTATTAACACTGGTGTCCACCCTCACCGAGGTGGTAGTGGATACATGAACGTTGGGTCTACACCTTACATTCCTTCTTATGTCCCATCGTCCACCGCACTGCTTCCTTTGAATGAAGTTGTCTTGATCAATCCTCCCTATATCCTATAGTTTGGACTCTTTATTGACTATTTTCAGTTGTTTTGGACTAATATTGTTGTCATGTAGGATCCATTTTTTGTACACTCTTGTTGAGTCTTTGATTTGTTCGTGCCTATCACAGGTATAATGTATAAACTGGAATATAGGTTAGGATTTCACATCTGCCTGCATTTTGCATGGCCTTATGACCATTTCAACGTAAACTTAGGTACGAACTCATTCCATGATATCACAGAACCTTCATGCTATTGTTAGAAGTGGTATTATGTGAATGGTAGAGCTTTCCTATACATGGGTGCCCTAGTTAGATCCTATTTTGCATTTGGTACCCATGCTGAGATGCCTCCTTTAGATTGTAGGAGTCCCTTTTTAGTCTCGCCATGTCCTTGAGCAAGAGCTTCATACTCCTCTTGAAATTTATGATGGTAATTCCCCAAGGACTCCCTTGTATATATCAAGTTGTGATTGCATTTCATGAGTTTTTATTATCGTATTGAGCTTTACGTTGACTCCTTGCTTCCAAGTTATAAGCCATATAGCCCGAGTTTGTCTCAATTCTATCCAAGCAGAGCCTTTTTACTTATCCTTTGGATCTTGATTACCCCTTTACCGGGAGGAGACCTTCCCCCGAGTGTCTTTATCCAGCACATGCTTCCTTGCATTGAGCATAGGTATGTTCCACTGCTTGAAACTAGTTTTCTTTCCCGCGACACTCGTCTCCTCCTAGCTATGTACTATAGAGCACTTTTATTATTTTTCAAGCTTTTCAAAATATCTGAAGAAAAAGTCCAAAAAAACATCAAAATACATAAAAATCCGGACAGGGAAAGATGTTATTTTTGGTAGCAGTTGAGTTGTGTCTCCTTCAAACAGAGCACTGTATATCACATCCGTTGGTTGGGTTATTAGTTTGACTTTAAGAGTTGTGCTCGTTACTCTGAGTTTATCTCCACCGACTGGTTACACTTCCAGTTCTCATGGAGCCTCTGTTGATGCCTCCTATGTCACAGAGATGTCCTAGTTTGCATATTGAGTCCATGCTGCCTACCTTCAGTCACCACTTGCCTTATGCTCTTATTCGAAGGAAGTTGAAGCCTGAGTTGGCCATTCCTCAGTTATCTTGACTTTGCATGTCATCCATTCCTGATACTGTTACTGGTTTGTGCACATCTTTTTTGTTGAGTTCTTCCACATTATACAGTGTTGCTGAGTACCTCGTGTTGGTTGATGGGGGATGCCTTAATTCCCTCCTTCCGACGGATTCCATTCCATTGACATCAGATCATTTATTCTGGAATAGGAGTCTAGAGTCATTTGTGTGCCTTGAGACTTACAGTCATCAGTGGTAGGTTCTCTTGCCATCGACAGTTTTGGGAATACATCAATGTCATATGATCAATGGATTCTTCCAAGTGTTCGACCTCAACATATCTATTCACACTTGTTAGATTGCACTCTATACCTTGATTTCCATTTTCATTATCGGTGGGTTATCTCGCGTCTATTAACGGTATACATCAATGACCGGTAATCAGACGATGGACTACTATGTTGAACCTCGACACATCTATTCACATAGTAGGACATGTACTCATAGTGGTTTGTGTATAAGACCTTCCAGCTTGGTGGAATTCCATATATGCTACTGCCTTGATCATGCCAGTATTCATGAGATGTTAGCTCTCGTGATTAGTTTCCAGTATATATCAGATATCTTCATCCATTATGGACATCATGATCCATTGTATATCGTACGTGGCGATGACCACACATGACACTTTGTATATCATGCCTATTCATGGCCATTGTACTCTTATGTATCCAGGACTGCTATATGTATTTGCAGTCATATGCAGAGATTGATCATTGTATTGTACTGATGTGTGGCTAGTTCTTCCACCTGGGTCTTTCGTACTCCACTTTTGGGATGGATTATATAATGTATTTCTGCCATCATATTATCCCTTTGACCTCACACATTAGGGGGCATTTGTTATAACTGATTTTACCACACCTAGTGGATCAGATATTTATGGCCTTCCATGTCCCTCTACAGACTCTTTGGACCCCATGGACTTATATTATACTTTGATGTTCCACGATCATCCCCAAAAATTTCCTGTTTATACCTATACGCGAATTTTAAAGCAATACTCGCGTGTATATGCAACTTTTGACCTCAAACCTGCGTACATCACGATGTGTGCAAAATGACAAATATTTTTGGAGTTTTTCTCATATGATCTTGAATATCTTGTCTCTTGGCCTTCCATATGCCTTGAGAATTCTCGGATTCGACCCTCCATTACCTCTTTGGAGTGCTATATAAGGAACCCTTTGGATACATTGAAGGAAGAGAAATTGAAGAGGAAGGAAACTATAGTCCTTTATTGCCTCAGTTTTGCTTATACTTGAGTCTGCATCCCTTTATCCCTTGGAGCACATGGTGTTCTTCCCAAGCTTGCCTTTGCTTTGTGAGCTTGCTATCGAGAGACGGAGGATTGAAGTGATGGAGGCCCAGGTGGAGGACTCGGTTTCTCTGGTTCACAGAAGTGCTGACAGAGTTTGTCACTATTGTATCTCTGATTTATTAATAGAAATATCTTTTCTTGTCCAATTCATGTGCATTTTGAATATGAATATTGAATCCATGGATGTATTTACTTTCTTATATATGATTGATTATATATTATAGAGTAGCTCTAACACATTTATATATATCATGTTTGCTTTGTTTGTTGTTGTTGAGAGCAAATTATAATTGCAATTGCATTGGAAAATATCAACGGGGATCTATTTCAACCATCCGGAATAAGGTACGATTCTATATCCCTTAGTGTTAGATTTGCTTAATTCTCTTGCATATTGGGAAAGATTGATTTCTGGTGTCATACTGTCTGTTATGGTACCCCCAAGCCATAGGAAGTTTCTCTCCATAACAATCTCCCCCCCCCAATGGTAGGTATAGATACTTTTGGTACAAATAGTCCTTCATTTTCATGTTCCACAACTAGTAGTTTTGGTCGTTAAATTTATCGACCCTAAACTTTCCTTCTTCTTCCATTGCTCCCACTCGAACCAGGAATCCTTCTTTCCCGCGGGTTTACTAGCCAAATAGACCTTTTGGATCTGATACCAATTGTTAGAAAAAATAGGATCGTAGAGAAATAACAATTAAACAATTAAACACCATGCAAATATTAAACACATTACAAGAGAGCCACAGATATAATGTGGTTCACTGAAGATAAGCTATGTCCACACAGAAATTGCCAGTCCTTTATTATTATTCCATCCAACAAAATGAAGGGATATAACCTGCAAAAACCTTGCTGCACTTCCTCTTCACTCTCTCATAGTCTCTCTCTCACAATCACAAAGATCGCCTTTACAATGCTACGTACAATACACAACCGTATTACAATGCCTTCCTTTTATAAAGGGAATACCATGGGAAAATACCACGGAATACCCAAAACCAAGGTCCCGTAAATAACCCATTATTGACCACGTCATGACTCTGAAATTACAACATTTTACAAGGCATTTGTTCCTAAATGTATGCTACGGGGGCGCTTCCCCAAAACCCCCTCCAAGGGGGGCTCCCAAAATTGTCACCCCCCTTGGATTCCCTTGATGACTATAGTGGGGTGGAAATCTCCCCCACGCCCCCCGTCATGGGATCCAAACATGACTGAAATAACATCTCTGAATGAGGAAGATCTCCACAACCAACAATCCCATCAATATGCATATCACCTACTACGTTAGTTCCCACAAATGTTTTTCTTGTGGTGAATCCTCCTCCGACTTCGATTGTTCCTTTGGGAGGAAATGTATATTTTAATATGGGACCCCCCTCATTTGTATTTCCTTCATTAGGGGGGTGGCATATATGCCTCCTCCCTTGTGAGGGGGTAATGTATACCTATCATATGAGAAATTTTAGTAATATTGCTTTCTCCTCCCAGGGGTTTCCTACCATGCATATGCTTGTGCACCCTTAAATCAATCAATTTGGAGAGGTTATTATCGTACTAGTAAAGTTCATGATATTTATTAGAACCCACTGTGGACTATGGTCTCTAATACAATGCCTACATGAAATTATCCATAGAACCAGTCTTTCCTAGGGGCATGGTCCTAGACGTTGCAACCAAGGCTCCCATTTCTGGCTACCTTGACTTTTCCAAACCCATCCTAATTAATGAACAATCTTGTGTGTCATGATCGGGAATGGCCCTTGGTCCCCACCAAGATTCCCTCTGACATTCCTAAGTTTGAGGGTAAGAATGGTGAGGATCCAAGTGATCATGTTACAATCTTTCACCTTTAGTGCTCATCCAATTCCTTTCACAACTATTCTATTTGTTTGAGACTATTTCAATGCACCCTCATAGGCCATGTTGCCATATAGTATTTCGAGTTACCTAGGGGCATGTACTAGATATTTAATGACCCAGCCTTAGTTTTTATCAACCAGTTTTCGTTTATGGTCCGTTATGACACAGGAATTGAAACTTTATCGACATTCTATTAGGATAAAGCCACTCATATTTTAGATCATATTTAGGAGTGTCGTAGACGAAAGTGGTTAATTAAAGCTAACATTCCACTAGAGTTCCTATTGGAATGGTTCCTTAAGTCCCTTTTTTCCAAATATTGCAAAGGATGTCTCAATGTCTAGAGTAACTACTAAGGAACAAACCATATTTTAATATCAACAGTTAGATTTGATCTACGCTCAATCTGGGCTTCTTTACAAAATTATTCCTGACGCACCGCGATCTAACCATGACCCCAAGAAGAATATAGGGCCTCATGCTGATGGAATCATAGGCATCATAATTTATAAGGCTATAGATCAGGTGAAAATCAGATGCAGAATTTGTCCATTAGTCAGTCTACAACAGGATAAGTTGTGACTTCGTCCTCTCCCACCCATTCATTAGAGGCACATTCTATGCAATCGACGGACCCAAAAGGTAACCAACAACATGGAGGGAATAATAAGAAGGGGAACAATAATCGTAAGAGTGGGAATAATAATAAGAAAGGAAATTTGAATAATGACAAGAATGATAACAATGCTGGTAGGGATAAGAAACAAAGATGGAAGGTGAAGTTTCATTGTAAGCTTTCTGCATAGGACCACCTTACTCATGTGTACCCTAGAATAGATGAGGCCTCAAATCCTATAGCATAGATCCCAAATGTGTTAACAAATATGCTTCCTCATAATCAAAATATGGTTTCGAGTGCTTCCAACACCAGAAATGGGTTTGGTGGGAGTCAAAACCCTTCATCTCATGATGGTGGCCATGGATGCGTCAATATGGCCCAATCAAAATTCAATGTTCCCACCTGCTCTCCTAACTACGGTCCTTGACAACCTAATGTGGGGAAAGATCCTTCGACTCCAGAGATCCCTTTGTAGATTGATAATCCTGACACTATGCCTCACATTCTGAAAGGAGTTCTTAAGTGCTTGGCCCATAACCCTAATGCCAAAGCCACTAAGAATTATTCCATTCTTGAGGATCTGGTCCAAACTTTGTGCGCCATGTCAGCTTTGGAGGTACTCTATACGTGTCCCACACAAAGGAATGCCTTGATATCTGCCCTGGGATATCTTGACTTAAGTGGCCCTAGTGTTATTAAGTTTGACACCGTTGATGTTCGACCTCTCTTACCTTACCATGTGGCTTTCCAAATCCATGTGGAATTTCTTAGAATGACCGTTAAATGTAATGTTGTTGACGAAGGTTCTTCAACGTTAGTGATGTCCCTATATTGTTGGAAGTCCTTTATCTCTCCTCAGTTATCTCTGTCCATGACCATGTTTTCTGCATTCGATGAACGTTCATTTCAACCACATGGAATTATAACCTCTCTTTAGGTTTAGTTAGGGGGGGAATCCATGTCGGTCCAGGCTGAGGTGGTTGATGCACCCGTCAACTATCATATTATAATATTTTACTGGGAAGGAATCATAATTATACTATGAAATAGGTCATCTCATTCGTGTTTCACATGATATGATTTACTCATGAAGGAAAATTGTGACAATCAATCAGTTACATTTTGTAAAATGATTACAAAATGAGTTAAAATTTAAGTTTTGTTTAAAGAAATGATTGCATAAATTCATTAAAAACATAGTCTCATCAACATTTAGTTTGCCTACTAGTGATGTAAAGAAGTTATTCTTCTATAACTAAAGCAAAATGACAATAATTGTGAGTTAGAGGTTTGTTGGACCTTGAGAATTAAAATTTCAATCAGTAATTTAATAAGAAATGTTCTTATATGAGTCTTAGTATGAATCCTCTAGGAAGAGACCAAATATGATTCCACTCCAAGGCATATTCACTAGTATAACTTCAACAAGCAAGTCACATGCCAATTATACTTGTAACTCTTGCATGTCAAAGTTCATGGTCATTTGTATATAAAGCAACATAGATTCATCTTAAACTCAAATCTATAAAGCACCAAAAGGGATCCAATTTCTTGAAATGTAAATTGTTTTTTTATCTTACATTTTTTACACATTAAGAAAAAATTTACACCTCAAGATATTTGATCGTGGGTCGAACCCCTGACTCCTCTCTTCTGCCTTCCAGCCAATGGCTAACAACAACAATAAATCATTCAAAGAATAAATTGAAGATAAGCAGACATAATTACAATAGAGGCTTTAAACATGCAATTATAATGGAGTGAAATCTAAAACAGTACCATAAAACCAAAACCCAGAGAGAAATTTAGCTGCATAAAGTGAGATACGGCCTCATTATCGAGCTCAATAGCAGCAAGAAAACCTTTAAATGCTGAATAAGTTGCGGTGAGCGTGGATCGAACACGCGACCTTCAGATCTTCAGTCTGACGCTCTCCCAACTGAGCTATCCCCGCATATAAATATATATGAAAGCTTGTCTAAAACACAGGAGACTGATCATCGTAAAATATGCTCTAATTGATATATCAATATGCAAAAAACAAAGTACGACACGACCAGAAAAGCAAATAATAATTCACCTGCTTTCAATGAGAGTTGAACTCATGACCTCCCGCTTACTAAACGGGTGCTCTAACCAACTGAGCTATGAAAGCGGTAGATGTTACAAGTTTAAGCGCTGGGAAATTTTACTATTATTGATCTGATCAATTTAATAAACAATCCGACAAAAAGAGCCATAGAGAGTAAGCTATATGCTATCTATAGCACAGGTTTCGAAACCGTGACGACAAAGCCCAATTGCCATTTCCGCAGGTCCATCTTACTAATTAACTTTTTCTTAATAAAATTTAGCGATCGGTCATCAATATTGCGCCTGTAGCAAAAGTGGATAGAGCGTCTGTTTCGTAAGCATAAAGTCGTAGATTCGACCCCTACTGGCGAGTATCATTTATTGAATTAATAATATTTTTTAAATTTTGATCAAATTTGAAGGATGGGTCTTAACTTTAATTGGAAGGGTATTTATTTTCGCAACCCTTGAGAAATGAAGGGCAATATAAATCATTGTACTTCAATTAACAAATAAGTATAAATTAACTAAACCTTTTCATAAAAAAAATTGTAAAAAACAAATATTGTTTTTCAAATTTTGACAATTTTAAACAATTGAGCACCTTTTAATATCTATATAAAAAATGATATATTTTCAATTAATCTTATTTTGAACACATTAAATTGTCATATGTGTATCATTAATTTTACAGTTCAGTAACATAACTATTATATTGTATTTTTTCTAGTTGGAGCACACTTCAATATACAAAAAAACTACATAGACTATGCCATAACCATATTGGGGCATGCACGTGCAATCCAAGCTTGAGAGATGTAAGAATGACAAGGATTGTGAACCTAACAAAAAATAATACACAACTAAGAAAACATTAAAAACAAAATTCCTACATACCAAGCAAGTTAGCAAAGCTAGCATAACTGAGGTTGGGGCATCAAATATTTATGTTCAACACTTGTCGTGAAAGCATACATGTATGTGATGGAGGGGCCTAAGTCAATTGAATCCTTGCAACTCATTGCATGTCTGAGTCTCAACACTCAGCCTTTTAAATTGAAACAAAATACCAAAAGAAGTTTATTAATGGCTAGATTTGAGAAAGTTCTAGGTGTGAGTAATTAAGTGCTTGGGGCTCTAAAATTTGTTATGTTGTGTACCAGTCCATGATTCACTAAATCGATAGTCACGGGTAGGAATTTAAATTATTTAATGAAAATAATTAATGTGTATAACCTCTATGTTGAAACCGTTTTCCATGTTGATGCATGCCACTACCCTCTTTATTATCTGACCAAAAGGCATGATAATGAGGAAGAAGACCTAAAATTATGGACTTCACCCTCAAAGAATGCCTTGCAATCACATTAGTAAGGAGTGATAAGAATATTAGAACAATCCAACGTGTCAAATCTCAGTTGATAATGTTAATTAAATACTTATAAGGTAAATTCAATATAAGACTTACTTATAGTTGTCTTTTACTCTTTGCATCTTGACACATTTAATATTTGATGGTTGTATTTGCGCCTTGACTCAATTTGTATTATAAGCTGAGGATGTGCATGCATAATAATCCTTAGTTATGATTATGAGATGAGGATTTAAGTAGAAGAGGATGAAATGACAAGTAATTTTTATATGTATTTTGGTAGCATTGAGGACAAATGTTGTGAGAAACCACAAATGTTTGGAAGGACAGAGGGAGATTACATCATGATCATGCCACCCATCAAATTGAAGACTATTCTTGAGCCAACAATTGTTTTTTTTTTTAATTTTTTTTATTAATAACCATTGTTTGTTCATATCGTGTGCCTAATGACACCTCTCTATAGCAATGCATAAATCAACTTCTGCACAGTTTTTTATCCTAGCTACATGTCATTATTTGTATTTGCATGACATCGAGTGTTCTTTATAATTGTCGTGAGTCCATGATATTCATGCAAGAAATGAAGTCTTGAAGAGGAGGACTCATCAAACCGGCCTTTTGAATTTCATTTTGACAAAAAAAGAGTGGACATTGGTAGTGAGGTTCACATAGGTAGTAAGCACAAATTTTTGAGCTTGTTTGAGGCCTAGTAGTAGACTAGTAGTTGTTCTTTTTTATTAGAGTTGTAGTTGTTGGCACATTGTCACACTTTAGATTGCAGCCCTAAGTGAATCGGGAGTCAGAGTCACATCTCGATGGATATTGCCTCGTAGTCATCAATGATTACTAGCCATCTTGCACAGCTAAGCAGTGAGTGCATGACATGAGTAAGTGATTATAATTTACCATATTTCCAATATTTTGAATGATGAGTTGAACTTTATAGAATAGGAATTTCAACATGTTGAGAAATTTATATGGATGGGTTATTTCAAATGTTGCCCTTCTTTTGAAATATTGATATAAATTATGCCCTTCTTAATTAGAAGGGCAAAATTCAGATATTAATTTTTTTTTGAAGGGCAATTTTAACTTTATACTTCTGGGAAGGGATAGAACCCTTTGGAAGGGCCGTGACGGGTTCAACTTTGAACGCTGATGTCAATATTTTTTTTAATTTTGATTAGTTGCAAATAGATGACATCATGCTCATTTTTCCTTCTCTGAGGGTAGTGGAATGATGTCATCTACAATAATTATAGTTTGATACTTAAAGTTAAATTAATGCATTGAGCATCCCATCCTATCGCATGATATAACACAAGTCCGCGTACTGAACATATCACAAATTTAAATGTGGTTATATAATACAAGGTTACACATTATATATATCACAAAGTTTATTCATCGATTTTATCAAAGCCTACACATGGATGAATAGATGAATACATATGTACTTCTTTTTTTTCAAAGTTGTAAAAACAAAGTATATGTCTATTGGGTAAAAGGTAGATACATTAAGACATAAATAAATCCATATAAATAGTTATTCGTATAGTCCAAGGACTAAAAAAAAACTAGTATATGTAGTCTATACATAGTACAACAATAAAAACATAGTGACAATTATATCCTCAAAAATATTGACCACCCTGTCATCACTAATATAACCATAATCCAAAAAGAAAGTCAGAATATATATATAGCTACATTACCAAAATATATTAAAACTGTTGCCGATTCAATAAGGTATTGAAGCAGTCGGTCCATCTCCTTCACGGGAAACCTGCCAAATGCCATCAAAATATATTATATGCAAAAAGTATAAAGGATTTTTGAAACAAAAAGTAATCTTGTAGACTGTCATCCTAGATGTTGAGCCTATCAATAGAAACAGATTGACCGATTGTAGAGGGATAGCCTATCTAGAATCAATCTTGATATATCTGTACTCCTGCCTCCTCTTAGTATACCCCTAATTGACCTTGCTCCATTAAATTATTGTCTTGATCAAAATTAATGTCTGAAAAATATTTTACCGTCTTTAAAATTTTATGCATCCAACATCTCAGTTGAACAACATGTAGTTCATGTTTCCCATTGAGCCAGTTAATGATTTTTTTAATCACCCATCACACTGATAACCAATACCCCAATCTACTTTGTAAAATATAAAAGCATCCATAGGGCCATTAACTATGATATGGTGTTAGTACCTGGTCCACAATTCATCATCATTCTGAAACATCTGTTTTCGTTGATCCATATGATTTCCCCAACTCCCTCTCTTGAAGCTTCCACCTGCAATACCCCATCAAAGAAACCTAAGCATCTACCTTAAGGAAAAACTGGTTGTTTGTGCATTTTAATTATTTCCCTATTCTATGGAATCAAACAACCATCATATGAGTCCATAAATATACGGATGGTGACCAAAACAACAGGCTTGATTCCGTTAAACGCATACTGATTACATGTCTTCCAAAGCTCCCAACAAACCATCACCAACAAGTCCACCATCTTTACATTCTTGGATTTCCAATTCTCCATGCACCTGCCCAAAGAATATATGATCCATTCACCATCGAGAGACATAACTTATTTTAATGTTCTCCACACCTTCTATCTATATGGGTAGGATATGAGAAGGTGGACCAATGTCTCCTCTCCATGATTGCATAACAAACATATCTCTGGTCCGTAGAAACCCATCTGAATCAGATTGTCCCATGTCAAAATGGTATTGTTTAAAGTTAACCAAAAAAAGATTTTACAATTTAATGCAACATGCCATTTCCAAATGGTAGTATGCCACCAAAATGTTTCCACCTATAGATCACACCATTGAGCATCATATGCCTCTTTAGCTATGATATCTCATGTCCACTTGTTCCATGTCCAGGCTAATTAGTCCTCTATTGTAGTTATTCTTACTCCTCCTCTCACCAGACCTCTCGTATATTGCAACAATTCAACGTTGTTATTACCTATTAAACCAATGTGAGATGAGTCCATCCATCTAGTGCCATTTGAACCATTATCTACACCTCCCATGAATTGCTCTAGCTTATATCTCCCTTGAGAATGTAAAGTATGGAGAAGATCTGTTGAAATTTATGACATATTGGTCCTCCAACAATAGGATGCAATCCCACCCGAATTGATTTACTATTCCCTAGAATCCACGCAATCCATTGTCCCATAATACTGAGAGTTGTTGTGAGGTTACTCCAGATGTTGGATACACCTATGGTAGGTTTTTCTAGGTAGCCTAATCCATTGTATGTACTTAAATATTTGAAATATTTAGCCATTATCACTCTATGCCACAGTCTATCCACAAAAGGGCACACCATAAAATTTTTGCGTCAAGCACCTTTATAAATTTAAAATTGTTTTTTTGTACCCCAATCCCTCAGTTCCTATGGCTTGGGAATATAGTCCCATATGACCAAATGAAACTTAGATTTGCTTCTGGATCCTGACCATAAAAATATAAATACTTTGCAATTGATAGTATGTAGAATAGATTTTGGAACCTTATATAAAGAAATCTAGTAACCCGGGAGATTAGTTAGAATATAATTAATCAATGTAAGATTCCACCCATTGATAGCCACTTTAGACACCAATGGTTAATCCAAACCTCAAATCTCTTAACCAACTAGCACCAATCATTTGTTGTGTAATTGTTTGTTTTAAGAGAAAAACCCAGATATTTAGTGCCTGTCTCTATGGATTTGAATCTAGTAAGGAAATTGCTGAAGTTGTTTAGATCTTGGGCTATAAACCCATGATGTAGAATGGTGGATTTAGAGGCACTAATGAGCATGTCATATCCATGACATAAATTGTCCAAAATGTCTTTATATCTGCTCCATTCTTCCATGGATTCCTGTCCAAATATCATAACATCATCTACGAATAGTAGATGGGTGATCCTCATGATTGTTGAAATGTTAATCCCTTTAATCTCACCCCTATTTCCCCAGGATTCAATTAGTTTATGAAAAACCTAGATAATCAAGAGGAATAACAAAGGTGATCATGGACATCCCTGTCTTACACCGTTGGTCCCTCCGAAGAAGTTTGTTGGAGTACCATTAATGAACACTGCATAATTGACAGATTGAACATAGGTCATGCTCCAGTTTGTCAAATCCAAATCGAGGCCAATTTGTAATAATATCAGTCCGAGGAAGCCCAAATCTACCCGGTCGTATGCTTTAACCAAATATAACTTTAGGGGCCTATAAATTTTTGGCGTTAATGTTGTGAAAAATCAATTGGGGCACTCCAACTGCATCAAGAATTTGCATGTTCTCTAAAAAACCAAATTGCTCTCTCAATAATATCGACTTGATTTTTTCTGCAATTATCTTTTCTATCAACTTGTAAATCAAATTACAGATAGATATAGGTTTAAAATCAGTGAAATAATTTGGTTTGTTAACCTTGGGAATCAATGATATATATATGGAATTTATGCCATCATAGACCTTACCTATTAATCTTGATTCCTCCATTGCATTCAGGATGTCCTACCCCATAATATCAAAGAATTCCAAAAAGCGTTCAACCATCCACCCATTTGGGCCTCGACTTTTTGATTTTGAAAATACCTTCAAAACTTACTCAATATCCTTTAAGGTAACCATAAAATATGCCAGAGATTCTTCTTGTGCTGAAAAGAAGCTAGGAAATTTCTGAACAATATTCATCTAATCCACAATTGATGTAGTGATAGTATCCGAGAATAGTTGGTACAAAGTGATTAACTGCTTCAGCTTCAATCTCCTATGAGTCAGTCACCATAGATCCATCACCCCTTTTGATCTCCCAAATGGAATTATGTGCTTTGTTATCATTTGCAAAATGATGGAATATTTTGTATTTTTATACCTTGTTGCATCCATATCGCATGACTTTTCAAACTCCATTTCTCCTCCACCATATTTAAAAAACTTCTCCTGGAAGCTTCAATTTCTGACAACCTGAATTGGACATTTGCAAGAAAACAGTCACTCATGTAATGTTTATAAATTGTTTTAATCTCCCTTTCACAATCAACAATCTCTGCTGCATAGCCATTTTTCAGTCTTTCTCCCATTGAATCACCATTCCTTTAAGAGAACGTAGATTTTGAACCAAATATTTCATTATCAATCCCTAATGAGCCAAGCTCATGTTTAACCATCCTATCCTCACCATATCTTTGAAATATTTTTCCTTTATCCATGAATGATTGAATTTGAAAGGGTATAATACTTTCCTCTTGGGTGGATCAAGTTCCAAAAGTACATGAGAATGATCTGAAATGGACTCATATTCAACCCACATCATGTACCTTTCCAAGGCCTCAATCAAGTTCTCTAATATCAATAAAAAATATAATCTCTTAGATATCGCCTCCCTTCCCATTCTTTTGTTTCTCCATGTAGGATGTATCAGGTGACTTCCCAATCTCAACCAGGTCCATATACTGAAAAAAATCATTAAAATAGTCCCCTAGTGGTTCTAGTCTATCCTTCTCTCCCCATATCTCCGAAGATCCCAATGTATGATTTAGATCACCACCTAAAATGAGCGATGGGGGGGATGGAAATACTGTCCATCTTGGCTATGTTCCAAAAACTTTCCTTATATGCATATGGTCCATACCAATTTAATAAATTTAACTCCAAATCAAACCCCGTCAAGTTCCTTGACAATAGTATGCCTGTTGAAGTGTGGAATGGCGTGAATCTACCCCTCCAGGAGTTCTAAGAAGAAAGGAGACCGCCCACTAACCTTGAAGATTCAATAGATGATATCTCCCACCCTAGTAGAATTTGGGAAAAAATAGAATGTGCCTTATCACCCGAAACCATAGTCTCCTGTACAAAAATAATATCTAGATTATATGAAGAAAAAATCCTACTGAGGGATAATTTTTTGGAGCATCCCCCAACTCCACAGATATTAAGGGTCAAAATAATCATTTTTTAACCGTGATTATGGATTTGTTTACTCTAAGAGCCTTAGTATTGGAAGAAATTGTAACCTTTACATCTAATCTGTCTATTGTCTTAGGTTCAAATTTGTAAGAACATTTCTGAGCACTTATAGTCCTGTCACGTACCCCAATTTCAATAACATTTTATGTTTAATAAAACATTATATTTTACTTTATTTGTAAATTTTATGACTATTGACCATGTAGGGTCAAGGATGACTGTAATTAATTATGCTAAATATTTTATTATTTAATAAATACAAAGATGAGACAAATAGCCTAAGGAGGCTGTTGAATGAGTGTCCACTGGCCCACCAGGAGGAATAAACTGGGGTGAGAGCAAATTGACACATGGAAGCATCCTCAACCACTTCTAGTTGTTGCAGGGGAAACTTCCCTAATTTTGTGGTCATGTTCCCTAAGAAAGTGGAATAAAGCAAGTGGCTCATTAATTGAAAAACTGACCAAAAAGACCTAGGCATGCATTATCTATCCATCGAATTCAGTAGGAGGATGTTCATTATTTTTTTACCTTGTGAAATTTCTGAAGTTGGAAAAGAAGCACAAGAGATTCGATGAGGGTAATGTTAGAGGTAGTTTGAGTGTAAAGACTGTTTTGAGAACTAATGAAGCTTAACAACCGAGTTCTTTACTGCCGAGGGCAGAAGTAATGATGTTAAGTACTTCTGTTAAGTTGCATGGGTATTTAATCCCATTCCTTCACACAGTGCTTTTATCCTAGTGGATCAGTGGATAGGATCGTGGGTCCTAAGACAAGCAGTTTAGATATCTCCAGGAAAAGGTTGGGTGGAACAGGCTCCTTGGGTTGTTTGTCTCTTATACAATTTACTAGGTTCCATTGTGTTATCTTATTTATCTTTATGCCAGTAAAAGTACTGGAATGAAAGTAGTCATGATTAGTTTTTACTATTTTTCCTTAGATACTTTGCATCTGCAAATAGACTGTTTAAGTTTGCATTTTTATTTAGGAAGTTTACTTATATTTGTTTAACAGAAGAAATGAACCTAGAATTAGAAATGATGGAAAAATTTCCTTTCTGTATTTTTCCACTCATCTTACGATGAAGTAATCTACTACAGAAGGATTGTTTAGCTGTAGATAGGCATGATTACATGAATAAAATAAATCTGAACTAATATAGACTGGGTGTGTGCAAGAAGATGAGGGACCTTTTTGTGCACGTTAGATGCAATAGAAACCTGAAAAATCAGGCATCCCTCAACTTACTTGGATTTTTTGAGA